>BQNB010011386.1:2580-75080 GCA_026074375.1 Tanacetum coccineum | reverse complement strand
TTCTAGATGTCGATCTTCAATGTCAGCAATCATCTTAGCGATTCTGCAGCATATGAAATTGACCACTAAGACTCATATTTTCTGCGCTAATGTCGATTGGAGACTTCTTTCTTTACACACCTTTATCTTTTACATTCAATTTAATTCTTCAGACCCCTTCATTGCTTACACGAGACATTCATGACAAGAACCAATTGGTTTATTCCAGGTACTGAACTCCATCTCAGTCGGCAACTTTTCCCCTTATTACTCACTTTTTTACTCCTTTTCCAATCATACCTAAGGTGACTTCTACACTAACTAGTGGATTGTCCCTGGGTAGATCCTCCCGGTTATGGCTGGAACGTTGGAATGAGTACCTAACCTTACAACCATATAACTCAATTAAGTAAAATGCATGTGTCGGTAAATCTTTTGGTACAGTACTCCTTTCCATAAAACCAATTGAAATTCAAATTAAGGTACTTATGATATAAATATCAAAGCGATTAGTAGCTTGAGTTAGTTTTTGACATTTTTCAGAAAACCTACCCCACAAAATGTGCTCGTTATTCGAAATTGTTTAACGTTGGGCGGAGTATAAGAGATCCTAAAAATCACTGTTTCTGTTATTATACACAAATTTAATCAACAATTTTTCTCCCCTAATCAAAAAATTTTAAAACCCTTTGACATTTTGGAAAATATGAAAAACAAAAATTTGCATCCTTGATTAATCCGAATAAAAGGGTAATACGTGAACTATTAGGGCCCGAATTCCCTGTATCAATTGTGTCTGATGTATTAAAAAAAGAAGACCAGCGCCTAAGGAACAAAGCACCGTTAGGCTTACACCGTGGGATTGTCTCCCACGATTATCCTCCGTCGAGAGATTAAGATAATACGTTTAGGGTGTTTATGAAGAAAGTATAGGGTTGTGGAGCGTACTAGGTAGACAGCCTGGTGCCCCTTATATTTCTAACCAAACCCTACATGGCAACGGCCATATAAGTAAGAGAGAAAAACCCAAGAGGCCCCACCGTTTATTTTTTAATACTAGTGGGCCCCTCTCCTCGATCGTAAACTCGTTCGTAAACGGATGTTTTAAATACCTGCGCGCCTAATGTGCGCCATTTGACCTCATGGGCCTAAATCCTTTCATGATACCCATATGTTTTTAATGGCTTCCCGTAGCATTATCGATGGGCCTTGTAAGTCTGTAATTGGTGTCGCTATGGCCCATTCGTCATGGTTCCAGGTATAATAGTCTTCGTAAGGTCCGGGTTCATGACCCGATGTTAGACTAAACGTCATCATGTCCCCCCAGTCTATTATTGCGCTTGGTAAGACCCGTATGCTAGACTTCAAATATTGTGGCAAAAATACCAAGATGCGAAATCGAGGAGAAACAAGAAATTGTCCCGCCCAAAACAATGAAATTCCAGTCATCTAAAGTTGCAAGAAAGCCGCTTCCGTATTCGTGAGAGGGTAGCTAGCACACACTCTAGGTTTGTACCCCCTACCACAAAAAACGATAGGACAAGTGGGGGACACGTGTTCCACATCGATCGTTGTGACAGTACAACTTTGCCCTATATAAAGGATCCCCTTATTATTACTGTTATTGCCACATATAAAAAAAACTCTTCCCCCACCATTGATACAGCTTCCATTAATCATCGAAAGCAGATACAGGTAATAAGCTCGGTGCTAGCACCCCAAACCCTTGCTTCACAAATCATAGGTGTTCAACTACAGATTTTTACATCGGAAATAACAATGAGGAACTTCGGATTCACATCTGAGTATTACAACCCATCCGCACGTGCACCCTGGTTGTGCCGGCTGCGGAGCGATATAGCAATTTCCCATGGGAAGGTGGGGGTATACACACGGTTTTTTGAGTTTGCCAATCAACGTGTGCCCCTTTCTTTATTTATGTGCAACATCCTGAACCACTATCGTCTTCATATTTCCCAATTGCACTGCATAGGTGCGGCAAAAATATCCAATTTCGAGGTTAATTGCCGCCTCTTGGCAATTAATCCCACAGTCCATTTGTTCCGCGCCTTTTATCATACCTGTTGGTCAAACGGGTGGGTATCGTTTTCCAAGCGCGCCGGGCGTTTGCAGTGCTACACCGAAAAATTGGATGCGCTGAGGCGTTGGAGGGAGATGTTCTTCTGGGTAGATGATGCGTTGGTTCCTTGGAACTTCGCCTTCTATACGCAGGGGTTGTTGCCGAGGGATGAGCGCCCACCCCCCGGGTCGTATAGTATTGAGGATGCGGAACTTATAAATGAGAACCGTATTCCTATCAACGCATACTCGGAGGCCTTTCTATGCCACATGGGCATTAGCCGTAATTATTTCCAAAGGCCCGAGGAAGTGCCAACGTTTATAGGCGAAGACGGTCGGGGTGGGTGCTTGTCCTTCCTTCTCCCTCATTTAGTAGTGTAAGCGCTCTTCCTTAATTAAGCTTATGTAACCATTTGTTTTGTGTTTTTTTTTCGTTTTGTGTTGCTCATAAATGGATTTGTTTACGTGTTCATTTGAGTAAGCCCAAGCTGGTGACCGAGGGTTGGGCTCCTTTAAGAGATGGTGAGGAGCCGCTGCTAAGAAATACTACTGCCGGGCGCACAATGAAACTTATTTAGGAGGCAACCAAGTTGAGAGTACGGATGTATTAGCACCTATACCACTGCGCAGTGTACCAGGTGCAACTGCGGAGCCCCCCAGGCCAGACGCAACAAGCGTTGGTTCTTCAGAGGATGCTGATGTCGCAGGGGCTGAAAGTAAGCTGTAAAAGTGACACTGGGTGAAACAGCAAAAGGCACCAGTGATGAGGCGCGGAAGCGTTCAGAAGAGTGTGCATTATCGTCAATCATGTGTAGTACATCGACTGAGGAGGAAACCCCGGAAGGCGCCATACCCAGCTTGCTGCCAAGGAGGTGACCGAGACTCCTCCCCTCAAGTAAGTAATTTAGCCTCTATGTCCGTCCAGTAATAGTGTTTATTGTACGCAATCATAATAAATTAAGGTGGAATCCTTATTATTGGTTGGTTGTTTGCTATTTATGTGCAGTGTCGAGACTACTTAGCCGATTCTCTGCGCCTTGACGCATGCTGGAACATGTCCCCTTCCCCAACTATCCTTGACTGCTGATGACATATCAAGGATGGATCCAGAGATGGTCCCAAGTGCATGTTGAGTGAAATGCCAGTGGACAGCTTATAGAGAGTTGATATGTCATAAACAAACAAAAGAGTTAGATTAAAAACCAAGAAACCCAATAATACAACCTAAAAAAAATCTCAAAATAAGTACTGTGTAAACAAACAAAAAAAAACAAAACAAAAAAATAAAAAATCTAATGATCTCCCAATAACAAATTCTCACGCCTGAAAAAAGGTCACGAGTATCAACAAAAAAAAAACCAACACAAAAAAAAAACAAAAAAAACAATATTACAGAATCAGAAAAAAAAAAAAAAGAAAAAAAAATTAACCACAACAACAAAAACAACAAAAAAACAACAACACACAAAAAATAAAACTGCGCATTCCACCGCGCGTGGTGGCGCAACTGTGAGCAAGGATTTCCTATGAACGCGCCAAGTGTACAGAAGGATGAAGAGATTCTGCTGCTGAAGACACAGTTGGCAGATGCGTAGGCCGAGGCAGAGTCGTCGAGGTCTCATGCACAAAAGCTTGCCGAGGAAAAAATGGCGCTGCTTGTCAAGGTAGAGCAAGAGCGTGCGAATTCTGCGGATTACAAGGCAAGTTGTCACTGGGCAGTGAAAGTATTTGGAGGGGGTAAGAAACGAACCAGTTTTGCGAGGGCTGGAAGGAGTTTCGCCAGAGAGTGGAGATCTGTTGGAAAAGCATGAGGAGAAGATTACGCAAACTCATATTGAGTATATGAGGAGAGCTTTACCACCTCACATGTGTCCGCTTAATGCTGGAGCGCAGTGCTCATAAGGCCATGGTTGCGCTGCTGGCCAATGGCACTTTGCGAAGCTCAAGAAGGTGCAAAAAGCAGTCCATTGAGGATGATTTGTGAAGTGTGCCTTGGCCGTGGGAAGGTTGAATAGCGTAGGAGGAACAAAGACAATGAAAAGAAAGTTTCTGTCAGTGCCAAACCGCACATACGTAACATGGAATATAATGATAATGCATATGAGGAGCTTGTTAGCTAGCTGCTGCGATGGAGGGCGATGAACATAGATAGAGCTCCACAATAGCACAGCTGAGCGTGACCAGATTACCCCATAATGTGATAATTTTCAGGTAAGCTCTGGCTAAGTCATGCCACAACCGAGGCGCTGAGTGCCCAGCCTAGATTACGTTCTTTCTCACGCCGGACGTTGGCGCAACTGCAGGTTCCTATCTTTGCCCGTCCGCATGACATCCTTAATCCTTTTGCACTTGAGAAGGAGATTCCGTTGAAGGAGTCGTTAGAGGACCAACGCCATACAGGCTTGCTAATAAAAGGGGGTGAAAGGGCAAGGCAATATTATCGTTGTTGGTGCAGCGCACATTCCCCGTTCTGATGATTAACCTAGTTTAGCTGGCGACTGTGTCACCTACAGATAGTGAACTTCTGGGGAAGCTTGAGACGAGAGAAGATGTTAGCGTACCATAAGTAAGGACAGTTCATAGCATAGTCGTTGCACAAGCATCTAGTGCTTGCTTCCTTGTGTAAACTTTCGTCGTTGTGTATGTAGGAAAATTTTGTTCAATCAAACTCATGGTTCTTTTGTAAAAGGGATATCCTTTTGGACCCATAGTATGGTTTTTTGTTGTTGTGGCTTGTGCATTGTACGCACACGAATATAAGTTATAAAGTTGACAATCATTTTGTGCACAATTAGTTGCCTTTGCATGAGAGACTTGTTTGTGATGTGCTATTCGTCCAAATGTTGTGAACATTATCCTTACAAAGTTTCATGACTACAAAATATGCAAGTTTACATGTATGGGTTGACATTAAATTAACATGCGCGAACCGCTAATATCATAGCAAGAAAAGTCAAAATTTTTGACTCCTAATTTGTTAACATGCACTGTGTGCGCTTCTTGCGCATTCCATCTTGGAATGCGCAGTTTAAACTACTCCATCGTCTTAAGATAAGGGTGTTTTACAAGGATTTCATGATCCAATGTTGATGGTTTGCAACCCTCTTACTCAACGAGTATTTAGTAGGTTTACTCATCCTTTCCCTCGTGGGGTATTAGGTGCATGCACTCCTGCGTAAGGCACAAATATGTAACAACAATATTATACATAAATAGATACACACAAAAGCATTTAATTTGAATAGTGTCGCTGATTAGCTAGTAGAAACCCGCGACATTTAATTAATACATGCAAAAATAAAAAACATTTGTTCTGAAAAAAAAAACATAAGACGTATATACCTAGTGAGCACTTCCCTAAAGATAGCATTTCTTTGAGATTATCAGATATTCCACGAAGCGGGGCAACTCACCCCATTCCATGTCCCGCAGCTTGTAAAGACTCCATTTTCGCAAGTGCTACTCCGTAACCTCGTAGGTCCTTCCCACTTTGGTCCCACTTTCCTTCACTTCCGCATGCTTGCGTCGTTAGCATGATACACGAAGCTCCTGGTCCTAGAATGAGACTCCTCGAACTTAGAGTCATAGTAACCCTTCATTTGTAACTTTTGCTTGTTCCGTCACGTATGGCTTGCTTGTTCGCTTAGAAGCGCGCTTTCCTCTAATATGTCGCAAGCATACGTCGCTCGTACGTCATTGATGCGCTATTGACCTCCGCGTTAATAATAGTTGCATTTCCGATTGTCGCTGGTATAACTGGACTTCCCCGTCCCATAACAAGAGAGAGGAGTGTCCCCCTGTGCCTAAATTTGATTGTTGTGCATGTGCCCACAAACATGTGACAATATCCGTCAACCCACCTGCCTTTATGTCTATCCATGCGCGCTTTGTCCTTCGCCTAGACTTCGATTTGCCGCGTCAAACAAACCTGTTCGGTCTTGGGTGTTTAAAACCGACGTAAAACGCTGTGTAATGGCTAATCTCGAGCACCAATCTTTGAACGGTTATCACAGAATTGGTTTCCATTGTCCAGAAACTAATTCAACCAGTAATCCAAAAACGGCACACAATGTTATCCAACAAAACAAATCGTTGTACTGATTCCCAGATGATTGTGGCGACCGCTTTCTCCTCGATCCATTTATTAAAGGAGTCTATAGCCACTATAAGGGAAATTCAAGCCCACCTGCAAGCAACAGGGGAAGGACCAGCGATGTCGATACCTGCACCACATGTGGAATGGCCATGGCGAGGGATTGTGTTAGCTCCTGTTGTGGTTGGCGCGGATAGGTCTATGTACTAATGGCAATCTATTGCATTTCTTTTATCATTCGCGGCGTCCGCGGTCATGGTGGGCCAGTATACCCCAGAAACCGTAAGGCTCTAGCTACTACAGATCGTAGGTCCTGAGTGCATACTACATGACCCTGCATGAATCTCGCGTAGCACATAGTCCTGCCTAATAGGTCCGACCCATCGAGCCAAATGGATTTGTAGCGGAACAACTCGATATAGGGACACCATATCGAAGTTTCGAATCTCTGCGCGTGCGGCTATGTCGTCGGTCATCCGTAGTTCATGAGGGAGCGTGCCCTTGCTTATGAATTCGATGATAGGGGTCATCCACGTAGGATCCTGCTCTTCTATCACCGTAGATATCTCCATCTCCGAGATGGATTTGTTCTTCAAGATTTCGACCAACACCTGCTTTGATAGGTGCGCGAAGCTTGTGGATGCGATCTTAACTTAGGCATCCGCTTGTTGTAGGTTGTCACCTCCTTAGAAACCTGCCGAATGGTGAATCTATCAAAGCCCTCGATTACGACTTGGTCTTGTCGAGGAATCGAATTCAAGTTTGATCTTCCTGTTAGAGCCACATATTCGCCCAACACATGGTTGGCTACTAAACGGGAGTCCACATTTGCTTCTAGGTTACGTACACCCATTCGAGCTGCAATGCGTAGTCCCGCAATTAGGGCTTCGTACTCCGCCTCGTTGTTCGTGGGGCGTGATTCAAAAGCGCAATGCGTAAGTTATAATGTCCACTTCCTTCCGGTTAGTGAGGATGATGCCAGCGCCCGACCCGTCCACCGCATGAACATCCATCCGTGAATAAGATCCATGGTTCTTGTGATTTTACCTCGCTCTGGGGGATTTACAGGCATCGTTTCCTGGTTTTCAATGAGTAAAACCGCCAGTGATTTGTCCTTTTCACTGCGGTCTTGTCCTAAAAGAGATGTATGCACCCCTAGCAACACGCTCCACTTTTGCAATCGCCCGAAACGCATCAGTTTAGAGATATCCTGTTTTGATGGGTTGATCTATGATTACCCAACTATTGTGTGCCGCTTTGAAAAATACTGCGCAGTCTTTTGGCGGCAAATACTAACAGCCAGATCCAGATTCTCCAATTGCGCTAATAGTTGCTCTCCGTTTCGATGAGTGCTTTAGCTTACAAGTATACGGTGTTAGGTACTAGTCCACTATCTGTCAGTAGCACGGCGCTAATTGGACCCATGCGTCGCGGATAAATACATAATCACAACCTCCCCTGGGTCGGGTGCCGACTAGCGTGGAAGTGCTTGCTAATGCTGCTTGAGCTGCGGAAAGCTTCTCCAGCTGCGTAGACCAACGGAAGTCTCCCTTCTTCATACACCTTCTGATGTTTTGAGACAAGGGGACAGGGACTTGTCTGCTGACTTGGATGGAGGAACCTGTTCAAACCGGCTAACTTCCATTTACGACTGACTTCTTTTCATCGTGCACGGTGAAGGAAAATTAGATGACATCTTTGTTTTTTCTGACACCGGCTTGATGTCGTCAGGTTCTATCAAGTTAACCAAAGGAACTTCTTCTGTAAGCCCCAAAAGTGCATTTTTTTAGGATTTAGGCTTCATATTGATTTTCGCAGACCCTGAAGTTTTTTACAATGTCGCGCACACAACTGCGTCCTTCGTGTGGCTCTTTATAACAATGTCATCGACATAGACTTCCAGGTTTTGCGGCCCACTGCCCCTCGAACGCTTATCTCCAGTCGACTGGTAGGTGCAGCCCGCAATCTTTAGGCCAAAAAGGCATCTTTGTATAGTAATAAGACAACTTGACATTGTGTGAAAATGTTCTTTTCCTCGTCATCCTTGGCCATTTGGATTTGGTGGATACCTCTTTATGCGTCCCAAGAAGCACTTGAAGGGGAATCCGGCATAATGACTTTCTAACACTTTCTCGCAGTCCTATCTCCGGTAGTGGATAGCAGTCCTTGTGGACTATGCGTTGTAAGGTCCAGTGAAGTCCCCGCACAATCCCCAGCTACCATCGCTCTTTTTGACCATTAACTGGGTTGCGAAGCCTTCATGGTAATGAGACTTCATCGCATGATACCTGCCAATCCATGAGTTTTATGTACCTACTCAAATGGCCTAAGCGAGCTCTGGAGCTTGACCCGTCGTTTTTTTTCAGCCGTACGGGGGAAGTATCCTTGTCGGATTTTCAACTGTGTTCAGTGATCGATCGTGGCACACCAGTCATGTGTTAGGTTCCCATGCAAAGATAGTCGAGGTTTCTTTGCAAGATTGCGCAACACAGCCGCCCAATATCCCGTATCAGACATCGCCCCCCCGATCGCTACTTCTTGCTCCCGGGTAGTCGGATGAATGCGACCTTCAAGTTAGTTCACTTTGGTTCGTGCTGTCTTGATCTTACGTCACGTCACATGTGACTGTGTTGCAAGTTCTTTAGGCGTTTGCGGCGGTTGTAGATGTGGACAATTCCGCCGTCGACGGGAATTTTAGCATCCGTGTGCCGGGAATGGGACCTAGCGCGTATCGCTGATATCCCTGGATCTGTTCCAATAATGCCATTGTATGGCTGATGGTGATCTTGATTCACCATAAAATTCATCCAGGCTGTTGGAGTGCTACCTTTATGCCAACCATAACCGGTAATCGTAAGTTGCCCCATAGGCCATATCTTTTCACTCCTTAAGCCAGTCAACGACGTCGTGGCCGGTTTTAACTGACTTTTTACTTCAGGCGCAGTCTTTTAGGAAGCAATGTTCGTAACATTATGTCCCCCCCTGCAGATAGCTCCTCCAACAATGTACATGCTGTGGATGTCAGAAGACCTCGCAGCATTTTCTCGATGGTAAGTGCTCACCACTATAGCGTTGTCCGCAGTTAAAGTGTGGAAAAGTAGAAGCTACATCCATGCGAAATTATTTGGCTGACTTTTTGCTTAGTTTTTTCGCTGCCATGACTGCACCATATAGATGGTGTCAGCCCTGTGTCTCTATTGCGTCTATCTGTCCTAACCGCGCCTTTTTTTATCTTTCCTTCTTGATGTTTTTCACCAGTGATCCAATCTGCCTTCCTATCAACCAATTTTGTCAATTAAGCTGGCGCAGTTGGAACGCACTCATTGGTATATGGCCCCCTATCTGCCTATGATACTCACATTATCCGTTCCCCACGCGTTGCCTCTTCTGGAAGTGCTGCATTGGTGTGGCCTTGAAGTTTGCACCGTTCGTTGCGAGTATTCCTTTGGTGTCATTGTCAGTGGGGTGGTACTTGTCGTTTACCCCCGCCCGCTCCCACTGACCTGGTAGCTGTAGTTGCGACTGCTATCTGGTCATTAGATTGTCCTCCTGACTGTTCCTGTGACCTGTTGTGGTGATAGCCTTTTCTGCATGTCCGCGCGCGCTTCTCCTTGAATGAAGGATCCTTGTGCGATTATCAATCACTCATCAAAGTTAGGGGGGAACCCTATCATTCAACCTTTTGATAATTCTGGTTATTTTTCCATTCATAAACTCCTTGAGATTCTTGAAGAATTTTCGGGGACAAACTGCCTTGACGTGTAGCATTCGTCCTTATAGCGCTCTACGTAGGCACGTTGTGGACGTCCCCTGGCGCTGATTCAACCCTTCAAGCTCGACAGGGTTCTTGGCACACCTTCTTCTTTGAGTAAAATTTAAGCGAGAATGCCCTTCGCTAACTCTTCAAACCATCAATAGGCTTCTGCGTGGTAGTTGGGCTGAACCAGTTCCGCGCATTTGCCTACTATAAACGTGGAATTGAACATGTGGCAACCACACGGGTTGGCAGGTTTATCAATGGCGGCCGCCGATTCAAAATTTTTTAGGAGGTTCGTCAGGATCACCTGTCCCATCATACAGTTTTTACTTAGTCTAGGCATTGTGCGCCTTTTCTTATCCTCCGAGAAATCGCTAATAGCGCACGCGTAAATGCGTCGACTTTAGGCGACGCCATGACGGACATATCTTCTTCTTCGTCTCACGATATTTGTTCTTAATTTCCAGTGTCCCGTTTCTGCGTCCCTCGGTTGTCCGAGGAGTCTTCTGAGGACGAGCTTACTCTTCTGCGGCGCTTGCGCCACTGTCCTCGGAGTCCCGAACTTGGAGGACTTTCATTCGGGGAGCGCCTTTGTCCAAGCCTGCTGTGGACAAAATCGCGCTGCCAGCAGCCTATCACGGAACGCTGATGCGCCAGTCATGTTTTCCATGAGTGCCAAGTTCTCTACAAGTTCTCCTTTGAGTACCCGAAACTTTCCTTTCCGATTCTACCGAATACCGGTGGTCGACGGTTAACCTTTTCCCCGCTCCTTTCCTTTTGCGTGCGCGTGGAGATACTTCGTCCCCCGTAACCGAAGTTAAGTCTGTGCCCTGAAGGCTCTGGCTTGATCTCTTTTTGTTTCCCTCATGCATAGGGACCAGAGTCTCGCAGTTTTTAGAGATACGAAATCACTCAGCCGCCAGTTCAGCTCGCGACCCCTACCAGTGTGAGGTTGTCATGCCCCTAACTTCGGAGCCCTTGAATCAAAGGGGTTGGGGTGGCGGCTCGGTGGTATTCGTTTCTCCCTGCAGCACCGTTTGGGGAAAGGGGTGGGAAAGTAGCACGCTGTAACCTCGCGCTTGTGATTGTGGCGGTTGTCTGTTGTCCCCAGGGGCGACCCAATCCTGTAGAAGACCAAGATCATAAGCGCATTGGCGCATCCCAGGCATGCATATAGATCTGTCTAGTAAGCTTTTGGGTCGCTCTGCTTCTTCGCCTGCGGGTCCGCTGGTAACGTTTCCTTGCTTTGCCAATTCTAGAGTTTAGGCCGGTTCTTAGTTATGTGGTCCCACGGATGGCCCAATACTGTTTGATACAAAAGTGGACGATCCTTGATTAGTTCCGAATTAGGTTAAATACGGATCTTTAGCCCCCCGGTTCCTGTATCCAATTAAGTCATTGATGTATGAGACCTGCGCATCTAAGATAAACAAAGCGCCCAGATGGGCTTACCACCGTGGGATTGTCTCCCACGATTATCCTCCGGCGTGAGAGTAAGTAATCGGTTTAAGGTTATAGTAGAAAGTTAGGGTTATGAGGGCGTACCTTAGATGAGAGCCGAGTGCTCTCAATATAACATCTCCGCCAAACCCTAATGGCTTTTGTCCCATTACTAAGGTTAGTAATCCGCGAGGCCTTCATCGTTTAATTAGTAACTCACCGTTATTTAAAGTAACAAGTTGGCCCACCGCATGAATATACTCGTCTCGTAACGGGTGATTCTAGATACCTGCCAGCCTGTGCGCTAATGGTGCCTCATGGCCTAAATCCTCGTCGTGAATAACCCATATGTCATTGGCGTTTTTACCCCCCCATAGGGCATTGTACAGTTGGAGCCTTTGGAAAAACCGTATTGATGTCGCTTTGGCCAAAATTAATTCATTCATCATGGGCCTAGTATAAGTACATTCTGGATCCGTGGTTCATCGACCCGAGGTTGGACTATACGTCATCACAAACAAAACTTCCCTTCCAACGATCTACCTCTATTGTTACATCTCTCTTTGGCATTATTCACTCAGACATTTGGACATCTTTTGTCTCTAGCACGAGTGGATATAAATACTATGTCATTTTCTTATATCACTATTACATTTTTATGGTCTAACCCACTTCACAAAAATCTTGATTCGGCAAGTTGCAAAACTTCTACACTTTCGTCCTTTATAAAAACCGAGTTCAACCGTGAAATCAAAGCTTTTCAATGTGATCATGGTGGAGAATTTTGAAACAACTCCCTCCATGAATTATTTGCCAACTATGGCATTCAATTTCGTTTCTCATGCCCACGTACATCTCAACAAAATGGCAAATCTGGAACAGCATGATTCGAAACTATTAAGAACATTACGTTCTCGTCCTCTTCAAGCCCCGTCTTCCTCCCGAGTATTGATCGAAGCACTACTCCACATGCCGCTTTACCTTTATTTAATATCATCCCCTCCACCTCCATCAACAATGACATCCCTTACACAAAATTATTTAACAAACCAACCTCTTACACCCACCTTCGCACGATTGGATGCCTTTGTTACCTTACAGCTTTCCACCGCACAAACTTGCCCCTCGTACCACATCATCTATCTTTCTCGGATACGCTTACAATCATCGTGGATATCGGTGCCTTGACCTGAACACCAACAAAATCATCATTTCTCCTCATGTCACATTTGACGAAACTGTCTTTCTCTTCGACTCCATGACTCCAACCAAACCCTCTTCATACCAATTTTTAGATGATAATCTCGACACCTCCCCCATTGCACTTCGCCTACTTACCACACCTACTTCTCCTCAACAAACCACACCACAAACAACCTCACAAACAAACCCACAAACAACACCTCCAACTCCGCTATCAACACCATTACCACAAACACCACCGACACCACCAATCAAGAGATGGTTAAGTCAACCACGACGTTTTTGAAATACTAAAAATTGACATTGTTTTTATCTTCACACTATCATTAACTACGATATGTCATCATTATTACCGTGTACCAAAACACCACCATTGTTGCAGTCTCCCTTTTTGATTCCGATGCATTGTTATGTACTACTATAATGTATAAAGATGATTGTAACGCTTTAATTGTATGCTATTGTGTGTTATTTGATTGCGCGTATACCCGTCGCCTTAGCGCTCGGAGTAACCATACAAGAAAACTATCTAAAGAGCGAGTATAATGAAGGAATTTGATGCTTTTGAGTTGTTTATGGTCAACAATATTCATGGATCTTGCTGTACCATAATAAACACGTCATCTGTTGTTTAGACGTTACCCATATCAAATCAATAACTAGACATGTTGTTACGTTACTGGCATTATTATAAGCGTGACATTACCACTTTACAAGAAAACTCACTGATATTGGGGTGTTCATCATTCGGCTTAAACTAATAACTCGCCTAATCCTTTTCTTATTTAGTGCTTCTTGTACGCCGATCAGTAAACACGTACAGATTCAGTTCAAGCCAACAAGGCTAAAAATTACCCTAGTTTGGCTTGACAATAAAGTTATGCAATAAATAAAAAAGACTTGGTGGTTATTCCAAAACAGTTGACCTGAACTTTAGTTGGGTCGGTGTTAAAGGTACAAATGCTCAGTATTTGGTTATGGGTTGGCTGGAACAACAGAGCGAATTACCATAACCGAATAAACCTAAAAAAAACCAACACATTTAAACACCAAGCATTGCCATGGCGCTTTCCTAAGCGAAACACCAAGACCAATATAATCAATAAATTCTGATTCTGGATTCATTCAAAAGTAGTGTGTTCACCTACAAAGCACCCACCATAGCTAATCTTATTGATGGGCTAAGCTCGAAAAACCAAAACCTAACAATTTACACGAGCCCGGTTGACTTCCAAGCGAACAATGTTTTGTAGCAAGAAAACCATCGGAACAAAGTCAAGACTGCTGAAAGCTGGAGCTCAATGGGCATGTGCATGTTCACCTTTTGCCACAAGTCCATAACAGTAAAACTCATGGTTTAATGGAAACCCACAATCCAGGTATTGCTCTTACATTAAGGTCCGACATCCTCATATAAGGTACATTCCTGCGGGTCACATTTGAATAATATGGCAATGTCAAGCTTATGACCATTGGAGCAAACTAAATAAGATAACTGAAATGTAATTGAAAATTAGCATTGGCACTTTGATCCTTAACTACCGGGTAAAAATTACAGCAAAAGTAAGCTACAAAAAGAAACGGGTCAAATTGGTCAAAATGTAACCCAACGTGTATATCTAATTCATAAAACCTCCTAAAAAAATTAATCCAGCAATTAAATAATTATTGAATAACATAACTCTTATAAACATGTTTCCACATTAAAGGTTCACAAAAATGACCTTTTGACAAAAAAGTGTGTTGGGTCAACTAGACCCGACCAATTTTAACCCTTACAGAAGGACCCATTTTGACTTTTTTCCCCAACTCATTCATTTTGCCACGTCTGTTGAAAACCATTCAAAGACAATGAAATGGGAAAGTTAAATTCAGGCTAATAAACAGTACCTCGTCACTTAGGCGAGGCTCCACAAGCGCGTAAAGTGGTACCCCGTTTAGCCTCCAGTTACCCTGTTAAACACGATCATTAGTTTGTAGAAAGGTATTTACTATTTCTATTTGCCCACTATTAACATCCATGATGGTAGTAAAACATAGAAACCAATAATACTGATACAAAATAGGAGCATTGATAGTAGATTTGTGTTAGTATATTCCTATGTTAGTATCCATATGATATTATATATATACAAGGCTAGAACACAATTCCAACATCTACAAATGAAGTGGTCAAATATTTCAGACAGAAAAGATCTTAATAGGAATAAAAAACGCAGAGGTATACAAGCATATAGAACAGATCTGGTTCAAGTAAGGTCATAGGTTAAAAAGATTTCATATGGTTGAGTCCCTTTGATGTGTAAATCAATATAATGATGATAATAAATGTGCTATCGGAACAGCAAAAACCTTACCTTCACCAGTGGCAACCCAATAACCACCAAGCACATCTCACAATTCAGCTTCCAACACGTTCTGCAAATAACATGCTCAAAAACATATATTATTGGTCTGCTCAATGATTAAATATGATTGTAATTCGAGATAAATGATGGAACATCCCATGTTTACCTAAGAGCCTTATGGCAGCAGAGAGAGTTCCTCCTGTAGCCACTAGATCATCAACAATCAATACACTCTCCCCAGGTTGCACAGCCCCAACATGCATTCTCTGACGATCCGTTCCATACTCGAGTGTGTATGATTCAGATATAACTTCACCTAAACATTCAAATTTCAGGAATACAAGTTCAAATACCTAGGATAGGTAGGCTGCCATGTGACTATCAATGAACATCAAAGAAAGCAGCCGGAGCAACAGTAGGATAGTCAAAATTTGATGCGTACCTGTGTAACTTTCCTTGGTTTTCGCAGTGGTACAAATTTTGGCACCAATAGCCATGCCGACTGGAGGGCCAAATATGAATCCCCGCTTCAACTCCAGCTCTTGATAAGCGAGAATAACAACGATTATTAACTAACGAACATACAATAAATCTCACATGAAATCGATTTTAAATTGATTAGACAAAATCCATGTGAGAAAATCCTTGTCAACCATAACCAAGTCTGTAGGGTCAAAATGAGTCATAAACTATATAGAGGGCAAGCACCAACATTAAAGAGAACTTCTACACATACAACATGAATTCAGTAAGTTTTCTTTATGCACAATGCAGCAAGGTAACCGCGGATAAAATCCAGGAATATCATCAACTACGGAAGAAATAAACACTTTTTATCATAAGCCATTATTTAATCACTAAGTTACTGGCACACCGAAAATCATGTTTTGTCATGAATCTATACCAATCCACCAATCGACAGTTAGATTATAGTTAATTAATGAACATTAAGCCCAAAGAACAATCCGATGAATCTTTAGATGCTAATATACTACATAATACATGGTTTATAAACAACGAGAACAAGATATAAGGGTCCACATATTACATCGAAAATCTGAGGGCTAGGAACCAACTAACAAGGTTGCTGGCTGCTAGTGACATTTTGTCTATAATATCAAACTAACTACTGTACAACTTTATTGTCCCTAGTCTAATTCATTCGTCACTAAATCCATGACCTACTCGACAATATTAATAGTTAAGTTCACATAACAAGGGTAAGAACAATCCACATGCAATCTCTGGATGCCGATGTGCTAAATAAACTATGCTTTATAAATTATACAAGTTAAAAACAGGGTCCACATATGACACCGGTCATTCTTAAAAATCTGAGGTAATAGAAAAATAATGGAACAACAGATAAGAAACTACTAATGACATTTTGTCTCTACATTAGGGGGTGTTTCTTTTTTTTCGTTTTTGTAGAAGGTTCCTAGTTCAACAAAGTGTCTTGTTAAGTAAAGAGATAAATGAAAAAATTGTGTTTCTTTTTATCTTAATGAATGTGTCAAAATTACGTTTTTATCCTATTCACCCAAATAAATATCTGACTACAAAACCTTAATTGAAGCTTCTCGTTAATTTCCAGAATCCACGCATTGCAATTTTTTGGTCAACAACCTCATATCATAAACAACATCAAAGATTGCTCAATTTATTCACACAAATTCATACTTTACAAAGTTAATAAAAACCTTCTGTCAACCAAATTGAACCAAAACCAAATAAAAAATACCAGAACCTTACCTAAATCATGGAGATTGACAAATCAATCTTCATGAATAATATCAAAACAATGACCAAAAAACATGCTATTAAGTCATAATAATAAACCCCCACTTTCAACCCTCGGAGGCAACGACGAGGCCGTGAAAAGTGACTAAAAGAATAACGTCAACCGTCAAGAAGGAGCGATGGCAAGAACATCGTCGAGCGAGAAGGAACAACGTCAATCTGAACTTTGGTGGGAGGATGAGTGAAGTAGAAGAGAGATTTGTTGAACTCCCAGGCAAAGATAAGCAGATGGGGCGGGTGGTTGTTGTTGGGTTACGTGGTTTACACACAAAATGATAATACACATCAATAAAAAACACCCAACACCATTTTATATTTGGGCAGACAAGACCATTTTTCGGTGTTTTTTTTGTCTTGTATAATTTGTTTTCTACTATTTTTGACTTTATAGTTTCTGTTCATACTTTTTTTCTCACAGTTTTACTTATTTTATTAAGAGAACAAAGACAATTTTTATGGTATTCTTTTTTTATGGTATTCTGCTCCGTGTTTTTTGTGTTTTAATTCTTTTGACTTATCAAACTTTATAATTTATGTTAAGTTTAATTTTATTTTGCAGTTTTATAATAAAAACAAATTTATAAAAAAAAAAATAATAAATAAATAAATATTTTTTTTTTTGGTGGTGTGTGGATCCTGTTTTGGTGGTGTGACAACCCAACACGCCTTGTTTTTAAGGTTGAAGAAACACTGAAGAGGAAAAAGGGTATACATGGAAAAATGTATCCTAGATGTGAAAGACCTTTTTTACACCCTTTCACAAATAGGATTTATCTCTACAATAAGTTAAAAAGAAACAATCACCTTTTCCTGTTTCTATGTTATTTTGTTTCTATCCGGACCATTAAGTCAAAAAGAAACACAGCCTTAAGTATGCTTAATCAGAAAGGATCCAACAAATTATTATAACAGAAAATGTTTTAAGAATTTATACCGGATAATTTATAAACAAGCAACACCAACTATTCAAACTTTTGCCAATGATGCGCCAACTATTTAAACTACTTTATAAACTACCAAAAATGTGGCAGCTTCTTTTATACCATACCAGTGTATGACGACAAAGATAACCTTATTTTTTTGAAAAAAAAGAATATTCTACTTTTTCTATTCCGTAAAAGTAACACTTACATAACAGTGAAAAAACTGAAGAAATTTTCATAATTCAACATAACACTTTTCAGATTTTGTACGAACGAATGCATTACAAACAAAAGAAAAATGGTTGAATAATTAATTATCCTTTTACATACACTCATTTTTTTAATCTATATTTTAGTTAAAAAACTATTCTTTGCAACACTATTTTCCTACATTAATGCACTTATTCTTTCTGAACCAAAAAACTAAACCATTTTAGACAAAGTTAAGATCTTGAGACAAAGGGAATAATCTTATACTAAGTCTAATTGTTAATTAGTTTGACCACAAAGGTCAAACATCACCCCTTAAATTATTTTTGGGTTAAAATCATGAAATAGTAACCAACTTTCAGTTTTGTTCCAATTTAGTCACTGCAACTTTCTTTTGATTATAAAATAATAAAAAATTTTAAAAAAGTTTGAAAAGTGTTTTCCATTTATTCACTTCAAACTTACAAAATTGACATAATAATAAACATCTATTGATACTTTAGTACTATAAACGGAACACTTATCAAACATAATATATTTATAATCAAAAGGCGAAGTTGCAGAGACTAAATTGTGCGACAAAACTGAAATTGTGTTACAATTTCATGATTTAAACTCCTAAAATAACTTAAGGGTGATAGTTAACCTTTGTGGTCATAACTAATTAACAATAACTTGGGTATAATATTAGCCCTTTGACTCAAATCATAACTTGTGAGCTAATAATGGTTGTTTTTAGTTTTTTTGGTTCAGAAAAGAATAGAGGTGGTAGGTCGGGGAGTGGGGGGGTGTGAAATTAGGAAAATATGGTGCCACAAGAATAGTTTGGTTTTAACGAAAATAGAGATTATAAAAATGTGTGTATGAGTAAAAAGATGAAGGTTTAAGGTTTATTCAACAATTTTTGTAATCTCAGTTTCGGACAAAATCTGAAAAGGAGTTTAGCGTTGAAGTTTTAGAAATTTGGTGTTCATGCAGTGGGTTTTTCTCTCTATATATATGTAAGTGTTTACTTTTTACGGACACACATAAAAAGTAGAATTTCTTGAGTTTTTTCTACAATTAATAAGGGTGAGAGCGGTTTGTCCATCATACACTGTATGTATAAAAAGAAGCTGCCACATTTTTGGTAGTTTAATAAAGTAGTTTTAAATAGTTGCGCATCATTGGCAAAAGTTTTGAAATAGTTTGTTGTTGCTTGTTTATTAATTGATCCGGTAATAATTCTTAAGAGCGAGTATATATCTATATTTATCGGAGAGGAGAGATTTGAATGGAAACCTTTCGATAAGCAGTACTTAAGGCTGTGTTTTTCTTTTTGTGCGAGAATGGTTTGGATTAGAAACAAAATAACATAGAAACAGGAAAAGGTGATTGTTTCTTTTTAACTTATTGTAGAGATAAATCCTATTTGTGGAAGGGTGTAAAAAAGGTCTTTCACATCTAGGATACATTTTTCCATGTATACCCTTTTTCCTCTTCAGTGTTTCTTCAACCTTAAAAACAAGGCATGTTGCAAACAAAACAGGATCCACACACCACCAAAAAAAAATTGCTAGATATACATCTCTTCTATATCTATATATATCATTTATATAAATTTTTTTTTATTAAATATTGCACAATAAATAATACTTACATCAATCAATAGAATGATGAAAAGTTATAAGGTCATACACGAATTAAAATCACAAATAATGCACGAGCATGATTAGCCTATAAATACAACAAACTGTCCTTGGTCTGTTAATAAAATAAGTAAAAACTGTGAGAAAAAAGTATGAAACAGAAACTATAAAGTCAAAATAGTAGAAAACAAAATATACAGAACAAAAAAACACCGAAAATTGTCTTGTCCTGCCAATAAATGGTGTGGGTGGTGTGTAAACCACGTAACCCAACAACAACCACCCGCCCCATCTGCTTGTCTTTGCCTGGGAGTTCAACAAAATATCTCTCTTCTACTTCACTCATCCTCCCACCAAAGTTCAGATTGACGTTGTTCCGTCCGCTCGGACGATGGTTCTTGCCACGCTCCTTCTTGACGATGACGTTCTTTTCGTCACTTTTCTGGCCTCGTCGATGCCTCCGAGCTGTTGAAAGTGGGGGTTTATTATTTATGACTTTATAGCATTTTTTTGTTCATTGTTTTGATATATTTCATGAAGATTATTTGTCAATCTCCATGAAATAGGTAAGGATCTGGTATTTTTAATTTGGTTTTGGTTCAATTTGTTTGACAGAAGGTTTTTATTAACTTTGTAAAGCATGAATTTGTATGAATAAATTGAGCAATCTTTGATGTTGTTTATGATATGAGGTTGTTGACCAAAAATTTGCAATGGGTGGATTCTGGAAATTAACGAGAAGTTTCAATTGGGATTTTGTAGTTAGATATTTAATTGGGTAAAAGGATAAAAACGTAATTTTGACACATTCATTAAGATAAAAAGAACACAATTTTTTCATTTATCTCTTTACTTAACAAGACACTTTGTTAGACTAGGAACCTTCTAAAAAAAGAAAAGAAAAAAAAAAGAAACACCCCCTAATGTAGAGACAAAATGTCATTAGTAGTTTCTTATCTGTTGTTCCATTATTTTTCTATTACCTCAGATTTTTAAGAATGACCGGTGTCATATGTGGACCCTGTTTTTAACTTGTATAATTTATAAAGCATAGTTTATTTAGCACATCGGCATCCAGAGATTGCATGTGGATTGTTCTTCCTTGTCTAATTGTGAACTTAACATATTAATATTGTCGATTAGGTATGGATTAGTGACGAATGAAATTAGATAGGGACAACTAAAGTTGTACAGTAGTTAGTTTGATATTATAGACAAAATGTCACTAGCAGCCAGCAACCTTGTTAGTTGGTTCCTAGCCCTCAGATTTTCGATGTAATATGTGGACCCTTATATCTTGTTCTCGTTGTTTATAAACCATGTATTATGTAGTATATTAGCATCTAAAGATTCCATCTGGATTGTTCTTTGGCTAATGTCATATTAACATATATATACTGTCGATTGGTGGATTAGGTATAGATTCATGACAAAACAGATTTTACGGTGACAGCTAACTTAGTTGATTAAATTATGGCCTTACTGATAAAAATGCTGTTTATTTCTTCCGTAGTTGATGATATTCCTGGATTTTATCCGCGGTTACCTTGCTGCATTGTGCATAAAGAAAACTTACTGAATTCATGTTGTATGTGTAGAAGTTCCTTTAATGTTGGTGCTGCCCTCTTATAGTTTATGACTCATTGACTAATCAGACTTGGTTATGGTGACAAGGATTTTTCAATGGATTTTTGTCTAATCAATATTAACATCGATTTCATGTGAGCTTTATTGTAAGTTCGTTATGTTAATAATCGTTGTATTCTCGCTATAATATGCAGGAGTTGAAGCCAGGGGCTTCATATTTGGCCCTCCAATCGCATTGGCTATTGGTGCCAAATTTGTTCCACTGCGCAAACCAAGAAAGTTACCAGGTACGCATCAAATTTTGATATCCTACTGTTGCTCCCTGCTGCTAACTTATGATGTTCATTGAAAGTCACATGCAAGCCTACCTACTCCTATGTTTGAACTTGTATTCCTGAAATTTGAATGTTTAGGTGAAGTTATATCTGAATCATACACACTCGAGTATGGAACGGATCGTCTAGAGATGCATGTTGGGGCTGTGCAACCTGGGGAGAGTGTATTGATTGTTGATGATCTAGTGGCTACAGGAGGAACTCTCTCTGCTGCCATAAGGCTCTTAGGTAAACATGGGATGTTCCATCATTTATCTCGAATTACAATCATATTTAATCATTGAGCAGACCAATAATATATGTTTTTGAGCATGTTATTGCAGAACGTGTTGGAGCTGAAGTTGTTGAGTGTGCTTGTGTTATTGGGTTGCCACTGGTGAAGGTAAGGTTTTTGCTGTTCCGATAGCACATTTATTATCATCATTATATTGATTTACACATCAAAAGGACTCAACCATATGAAATCTTTTTAACCTATGACCTTACTTGAACCAGATCTGTTCTATATGCTTGTATACCTCTGCGTTTTTTATTCCTATTAAGATCTTTTCTGTCTGAAATATTTGCCACTTCCATTTGTAGATGTTGGAATTGTGTTCTAGCCTTGTATATATATAATATCATATGGATACTAACATAGGAATATACTAACACAAATCTACTATCAATGCTCCTATTTTGTATCAGTATTATTGGTTTCTATGTTTTACTACCATCATGGATGTCAATAGTGGCAAATTAGAAATAGTAAATACCTTTCTACAAACTAATGATCGTGTTTAACAGGGTAACTGGAGGCTAAACGGGGTACCACTTTACGCGCTTGTGGAGCCTCGCCTAAGTGACGAGGTACTGTTTATTAGCCTGAATTTAACTTTTCCATTTCATTGTCTTTGAATGGTTTTCAACAGACGTGGCAAAATGAATGAGTTGGGAAAAAAAGTCAAAATGGGTCCTTCTGTAAGGGTTAAAATTGGTCGGGTCTAGTTGACCCAACACACTTTTTTGTCAAAAGGTCATTTTTGTGAACCTTTAATGTGGAAACATGTTATAAGATTATTTCATCAATAATTATTTAATTTGCTGATTAATTTTATTAGGAGTATTTTATGAATAGATATAAACACGTTGGGTTACATTTTGACCAATTTTGCCCTTTCTTTTTGTAGCAACTTTTGCTTCATTTACCCGTTAGTCGAAATGGATACAAAGTGCCACTGCTAAATTTCAAGCTTACATTTCCAGTTAATCTTATTTAGTTTGCTCCAATGGGTCATAAACTTGACATTGCCATATATACAAATGTGACCCGCAGGAATTAACCTTATATGAGGATGTCGGACTTTATGTAAGACAATAGCCTGGAATAGTGGGGTTTCACATTAAACCATGAGTTTTACTGTTATGGACTTGTGGCAAAAGGTGAACATGCACATGCCATGCGCTCCAGCTTTCATCAGTCCTTGACCATTGTTCCCTATGGTTTACCTGCTACAATACAAAGTCGCTTGGATACAACGGCTCGTGTAAATTGTTAAGGTTTTGGTTTTTTTAGGAGTTTTAAAATTTTTTTTTCTATCCCATTCAAAAGAATTAAGCTTTGGTGGGTGCATTTGTAGGTGAACACACCTACTTTGAATTGAATCCAGAACTCATATTTATGAATATATTGTCTGGTGCTTTCGCTTAGAAAGCGCCATTGGCAATGCTCTGGTGTTTAAATGTGTTGGTTTTTTGGTTTATTCGGTTCTGGTATTCGGCTCTGTTGTTCCAGCCAACATAACCAAAAACTGAGCCATTAGTCACCTTTACCCGAACCCAACTGAAGTTCAGGTCAACATGTTTTGGTTTATTTATTGCATAACTTTATTGTCAAGCCAAACTAGGGTAATTTTTAGCCTTGTTGGCTTGAACTGAATCTGTACGTGTTTACTGATCGGCGTACAAGAAGCACTAAATAAGAAAAGATTAGGCGTGTTATTAGTTTAACCGAATGATGAAACACCCCAATATCAGTGCGTTTTCTTGTTATAAGTGGTAATGTCACGCTTATAATAATGCCAGTAACGTAACAACATGTCTAGTTATTGATTTGATATGGGTAACGTCTAAACAACAGATGACGTGTTTATTATGGTACAGCAAGATCCATGAATATTGTTGACCATAAACAACTCAAAAGCATCAAATTCCTTCATTATACTCGCTCTTTAGATAGTTTTCTTGTATGGTTACTCCGAGCGCTAAGGCGACGGGTATACGCGCAATCAAATAACACACAATAGCATACAATTAAAGCGTTACAATGCATCCTTTAACAGTATAGTAAGTACATAACAATCATCGGAATCAAAAAGTGGAGAATGCAACAATGTGGTGTTTTGATACATCGGTAATAAAAGATGACCATATCGTATTTAAGAAAGTGTGAAGATAAAAATCAATGTCAATTTTAGTATTTCAAAACGTCGTGGGTGAACTTAACCATCTCTTGATTGGTGGGTCGGTGGTGTTTTGTGGTAATGGTGTTGAGTAAGCGGGAGTTGGAGGTGTTTGTTTGTGGTTAGATTACTTATTTTATGTTGTTTGTGTGGTGTATCGTGGTGGTGTTGTTGAGGATATGTTTGCTAGTTAAGTAGTGATCGAAGTGCAATGGGGAGGTGTCGAGTTTAGCATCTAAAAATGGTAATGAATGAGGGTTTTTGTGTTGGAGTCATGGAGTCGAAGAGAAAGACAGATTTCGTCAAATGTGACATGAGGAAAATGATATATTGTTGGTGGTTCATGGTCACGGCACCGATATCCCCCGATGATTGTAAGCGATCCGATAAAATAGATGGTTGTGTACAAGGGGCAAGTTTGAGCGGTGTAAAAGCTGTAAAGTAACAAACATCCAATCGGCGAAGGTAGGGTGAAGAGGGGGTTTATTTAAATAATTTTGGTAAGGTATTTGTCAAAGTTGATGAGTGGAGGGGATGATATAAAATAAGTAAGTCGCAGTGAGTAGTGCCTTCGACTCAATACCGGAGTATGACGGCTTGAAAGAGGAGAGAACGTACTACGTTATTAAAGTACGAATCATGCGTTCAGATTTGCCATTTTGTTGAGATGTACGTGGGCAGTTAGAAAACAAAATTGAATGCCATTAGTGGCAAATAATTCATGAGGGAGTTTTGTCAAATTCTCCACCAGATGATCACATGATAAGCTTTGTATTTCCACGTTGAACTCCGGTTTTACATAGGCACGAATGATGTAGAATTTGACTGCGCATCAGATTTTCTGTGAAGTGGCTAGACCCATAAAAATGTGAATAGTGATATAAGAAAATGACATAGTATTTATATCCACTCGTGCTAGAGACAAAAGATGTCCAAATGTCTGAGTGAATAATGCCAAAGAGAGATGTAACAATAGATAGATCGTTGGAAAGGGAGTTTTGTTGCTAAATTGACGTATAGTCCAACCTCGTCCATGAGACCCGACCCACGAATAGGACTTATACCCACCCAAGATGAATGGGTGCCATAGCGACATCAATACGGGTTTCCAAGGCTCCAATTTACTGCCTAAGGGGACGCCCAGGACATATGGCGCTATCACTACGAGGATTAAGGCCATAGGCCCGAACAAGCGCACTACGTGCGCAGAGTATTCTAAACACCCGTTACGAACGAGTCATAATCATGAGTGGGCCCACTAGTTAACTAAATAACGGTGGTTTTACTAAAGAACGATTAGGGCCTTCTCGGACACATAAACCTAATTAATGGGACAAAGCCCAATAGGGTTTGGCGAGTATATAGAGAAGCACCTCGGCTCTCATCTAAGGTACGCCCTCATAACCCTAACTTTCTACTAAAACCTAAACCGATTACTTACTCTCACGCCGGAGGATAACGTGGATACAATCCCACGTAAGCCCAACGGTGCCTTGTTTTCTTAGTGCGCATTTCCTCATACATCAAGACTTAATTGATACAGGAACCGGGGCCTAACAGATCCGTATTACACCTAATTCGGACCTAATCAAGGATCGTCCAACTTTTGTATCAACAGATTGGCGCCATCCGTGGGACCCAACACTAAGAACACTGCCAAAATCTAGAATGACAAAGCAAGGAAACGTTACCCAGCGGACTCCGCAGGCGAAGAAGCAGAGCGACCAAGCCTCTAGACAGATCTCTAAGCAGGCCTCTGGAAGCGCCAATGCGCCATATGATCTGGTCTTCACAGCGATGGGACCGCCCCTGGGGACAACCCAGACAACCGCCACAATCACAAGCGCGGAAGGTCTACAGCGTGCTACTTTCACCACCCCTCCCCAAACGGTGCCAGGGACGAATACCACCGAGCCGCCACCCCTACCCCTTCGAAACAAGGGTCCCGAGTTAGGGGCTGACAACCTCACACTGGAAGGGGTCGCGACTGAACTGGCGCCGAGTGATTTCAATCTCAAAACTACGAGACTTTGGTCGCCCTCATGCAAGAGGAAACAAAAAAGAGATCAAGCCAGCCTTCAGGACGACTTTAACTGTCGGTCCGGGGGACGAAGTATCTCCACCGCCATCAAAAGGAAAGGGGGCGCTGAAAGATAACCGTCGACCCCCGTTTTTAAATAAAGTTAAAAGTGGTTATATTTTAAATTTAAAATATTTTTTAGTATTTTTTTAAATAAAAAAAAAAAAATGTCTTTTGTTTTAAAAAATTTTAAAATAAAGTTTTAATAAAAAAAAAATTTTCGGTAGAATGCGGAAAAAGTTTCGGGTACTCAAACGGCTAACTTGCAGAACTTGGACACTCATGAAAACAATGACTGGCGCATCAGCGTCCGTGATAGGCTGGGCAGTCGCGATGTCCACAGCAGGCTTGGACAAAGGCGCTCCCCGAATGAAAGTCCTCCAAGTTCGGACTCCCGAGACATCGGCGCAAGCGCCGCAGAAGAGTTAGCTCGTCCTCAGAAAGACTCCTTGGGACAACGAGGTACGCAGAAACGGACACGGGAAAACCCCCCCCATCTAAGAACAAATATCGTGAAGACGAAGACGAAGATATGTCCCGTCCATGGCGTCGCCAAAAGGTCGACGCATTTACGCGGCGCATTAGCGATTTCTCGGAGGATAAGAAGAAGGCGCTTCCCGTAACGTAAAAACTTATGATGGGACAGGTGATCCTGACGACCACCTAAAAATCTTCGAATCGGCGGCCACCATTGAAAACTGGCCACAACCCGTGTGGTGCCACATGTTCAATTCCACGTTAGTAGGAAACGCGCGGAACTGGTTCAGCAAACTACCACGCAGAAGCATTGATGGGTTTGAAGAGTTGCGAAGGGCATTCCGCTTAAATTTTACTCAAAGGAAGAAGTGTGCCAAGAACCCTGTCGAGCTTGCCAGGGTGAAACAGCGCCAAGGGGAGTCCACAAGCGCCTACGTAGAGCGCTATAAGGACGAATGCATACACGTCAAGGCGTGCCCCGAAATTCTCAAGATCTCAGGGTTTATGAATGGAATAAATAACCCAGAACTTATCAAAAGGTTGAATGATAGGGTTCCCCAAACCTTTGATGAGTTGATGAAACGCACAAGGTCCTTTCATTCAGTAGGATATAGCCGCCGCCCGCTGGACAGCTAAAAGGCTACTCAACAACAGTCACAGGAACATTCCAGGAGACAATCCTAAGAACAGAGTAGCAGTCGCAACAACACTACCGCGGGCAAGGGGCGGGCGGGGGAACCACAAGTACAACCCCACTGACAATGAACCCAAGGAGATACACGCAACAGAAGGTGCAAACATCCCCAAGGCCACCACCAAGGCCACTCCAAGAAGAGCAACCGCGTGGGGAACGGATACAGTGAGTATCCATGAAGGCAGAATGGGCCATCTACCAATGAGTGCGTCCAACTGCGCCATCTAATTGACATAATTGGTAGAAAAGAAGGAAAGGCAGTTGGATACTGGTGAAAAACACATAGAAGGTGAAAGATAAACAAAGGAGCGAGGCAAGAAAGACGCACCTAGAGACAAGGCTGACACCATCTATATGGTGCAGTCATGGCAGCGAAAACAAGCAAAAAGTCACCAAAAATTTCAAAGCATTGAAGTTAGCATCTCTTTTCCCACTTTAACTGCGGCAACGCGAGTGTGGGCCACTTACCATCGAGATAAATGCAAGCGGGTTGCACGACATTCCACCGCAAAAAATGTACATTTGATTGGAGTAGCATCTTCAACATATTGTAACGAACATTTCTGCCAAAGATCTGCGCCCTGAAGTAAAAAGTCAGTTTATACCCGGCCCACGACGTCGTTGACTGGCTTCACGGTTGAAAAGATATGGGCCTATGGGCAACTACGATTACCGGTTATGGTTGGCAATAAGGACACTCCACAACAGCCTGGATGAATTTTATGGTGATCAGATCACCATCGCCATACAATGGCATTATTGGAAGACCAGGGATCTCACGATACTCGCGTCCCCCGATCCACGCCCACCGGGAGTGGGAGTTTAATAATATGGTGTTGGGTTGTTTTTTGTGTAACTAAAATTCCCCGTCGACGGCGGAATTGTCACCATCTACAACACCGCCGCACCGCCTAAAGAATGCAACACAGTCACATGTGACGTGACGCAGACTCAGAGACAGCACGCAACCAAAGTGACAAACTGAAGTCTCAATTCATCCCGACTACCCTGACAAGAAGTATCGATCGGGGTCGCTGTCTGAAACGGGTGAGGGCGGCATGTGTGCGCACTTCTTGCAAAGAAACCTCGATATCTTTGCAGGGAACCAAAACCCATGACTGGTGTGCCACGATCGATCACAGAAACACAAGTTGGAAAATCCTACAAGGATACTCCCCAGTACGCGGAAAAAACGCGATCAAGCTCCAGAGCACGCAAGGCCTTTCTTGGAGAGGCTACATAAACCATGAGGCAGGTATCATGCGAGAATCAATTACCATACTTGGCTCTCCACTCCAGTTATGGTCAAAAAGAGCGAATTGGTAGCTGGCGGATGTGCGTGACTTCACTGACCTTAACAAAGGCATTGTCCACAAACAGCTTATCCACTACCGGAGATAGACTGGAAGTGGAGTCCTATGCGGAATACCCTTTCAAGAGCTTCTTGACGCAAGCAAAGGTATCACCAAATCCAAATGGCCAAGGATGACTAGGAAAAGACAGCCTTTCACAAAGTCAAGGTGTTTATTACTATACAAAGATGCCTTTGGCCTAAAGAATACCCCCGGGTGCCACCGACATCGACTGTAGATAACGCGTTCGAGGGGCAAGTGGGCCGCAACCTGGAAGTCCAATCGATTGACCTTGTATAAAGATCCACACCGAAGACGATGTGCGCGAGCATTGTAGAAACATTCAGTGCTCTGCAAAAATCATATGAAGCTAAATCCTAAAAAAGGCACCATTTGGGCGTACAGAAGCAAGTTCCTTGGATTACTTGAATAGAACCTGAACGACATCAGCCGATGTCCAGAAAAAACAAAAGCTGTCATCTAACTTCCTACACCGTCACTATGAAGAAGTCCCAGTCGTTAAATGGGAAGTTAGCCGTTTTTGAACAGTACCTAACCAAGTCGCAACAAAGTCCACTCCCCTTGTTCAAACTCTCAGAAGTGTATGAAGAAGGGAGACTTCCGTGAACCTACAGCAGCCGATAAGCTTTCCACGCAGCACAAAGCAGAAATAGCAGCACTTCCCACGCTAGACGTCGACCCCGACAAGGAGGAGTTGATTATGTATTTATCCGCACGCATGGGGCAATTAGCGCCGTGTCTACTACAGATAGGGACTCGTACAAACACCGGTATACTTCGTAAGTAAAGCACTCAAGGAAACGGAGATCAACTATAGCGCAATGGAGAAGCTGATCCGGGCTATAGAAATATGCCGCCAAAGACGCGCAGATATTTTCAAGCTGCACCAATAGTGGTGAATCACAGGAGAGTCAACCCATCAAACAGGTTATACTCCTAAACCTGATGCTCGGGCGATTGCAAAAGTGGAGCGTGTTGCTAGGGGAGCATAACATCTCTTATAGTAGCCACGGCACCGCAGTGAAAATGGACAAATACTGGCGGCTTTTTCTCATTGAAAAACCAAAACCGATGCGTATCTCCCCCGAGCGAAAAAAAAAGATAAAAAATGTAAAACTCCAAGAACCATGGATCTTATTCACGGACGGATCGTCATGCGTGGACGGTCGGCGAAGGCCTCATCCTCACTAACCCGGAAGGAATGGAATTCACTTACGCACTGCGTTTTGAATTCACAGCCACGAACAACGAGGTGGAATACGAAGCCCTAATTGCGGGACTACGCATTGCAGCTCGAATGGGTGTACGTAACCTAGAAGCAAATGTGGACTCCCGTTTAGTAGCCAACCATGTGTTGTCCGAATAATGTGGGGCTAAAGAAGACTACATGATTCGATACCGACAAGACCAAGTGCTAATCCAGAGGCCATTGATAGATTTCACCATTCCGGCAGTTCCTAAGGTGACAACAAACAAGCGGATTGCCTTAAGTAAGACCGCATCCACAAGCTTCGCCACCAATCAAACAGGTGTTGGTCGAAATCTTGAAGAACCAATCCATCACGTAGATGGAGATATCTACTGGATAAAGAGCAGATCCTACGTGGATGACCCCTACATCGAATTTCATAAGGCCAAGGGCACGCTCCTTCATGAACGAAACGATGCCCCAAACGAGATACCCGCACGCGCAGAGATTCGAACTTCGAAATGGTGTCCTCTATCACGTTCGTTCCTACAACCATGGCTCCGATCGTCGGTACCTATTCAGCATAAAAAAAAAAAAAAAAAAAAAAAAAAAATAAAAAAAAGAAATAAAAAAAAAAAAAAAAAAAACCCAAAAGACTAATGTGCTACGCGAGATTCATTGGCGGGTTCAGAGTATGCACTCAGGACCACGATCTGTAGTAGCTAGGGCCTTACGGTCTGGGTACTACTGGCCCACCATGCACCGCGACGCACGCGACATGATAAAGAAATGCAATGATTGCCAAGTACATAGACCAATCCCGCGCCAACCACAACAGGAGCTCACACCCATCACCTCGCCATGGCCATTCCACAAGTGGGGTATCGACATCGCTGGTCCCTTCCCTGTTGCTGCGGGAGGCTTGAAATTCCTTATCGTGGCTATAGACTACTTTACTAAATGGATCGAGGCGAAAGCGGTCGCCACAATCACAGGGAATCAGGTAAAACGATTTGTTTGGGATAACATTGTGTGCCGTTTTGGATTACCTGGAGAAATAGTTTCGGACAATGGGAAACAATTCTGTGATAACCCGTTCAAAGACTGGTGCACGAGATTAAGCATTACACAGCGTTTTGCGTCGGTTAAACACCCACAGACCAACGGTTTGGTTGAGCGCGCAAATCGAAGTCTAGGCGAAGGAATCAAAGCGTGCAAGGATGAACAAAAGCATGTTGGGTAGAGAATTGGTCCACATGTCCTTGTGGGCCACATCGCACAACAATCAAATTAGCACAGGGACAACCCCTCTTCTTCTCTTTGTCTATGGGACGGAAGCCTTATTACCAGCCCGAAATCGGAATGCCAACTATTCGTACCGCGGAGGTCAATATCGCAACCAATGACGACGAGCGACGTATAGACTTGGACATATTAGAGGAAAGGCGCGAACAAGCAGCCATACGTGAGGAAAAAGCAAAGTTACAAATGAAGGGATACTATACCTAAAGTTCGAGGAGTCCACATTTAGACCAGGATACTTCGTGTATCATGCTAACGACGCAAGCCATGCGTAATATACAGGAAAGCTGGGACCAAAGTGGAAGGAACCCTACGCGGTTACGAAGCACTTGGAAAAGGAGTCATACAAGCTGCGTGACAATGGATGGGCTTAGTTTGCCCCGCACGTGGAATATCTGCATATCTCAAGCAAATGCTATTCTATAGGGAAGGCTCACAGTGTATAATACGTACTTATTTTTTTTTTTCAGACAATGTTAATTATTTTTGCAAGTATAAATTAAATGACGCATTTTTCTAGCTAACTCCGCGACACAATTCACTTTACATGCTTATTGTGAGTATCCTATTTAGGATTTCAATATTTTTTGTTACATATTTTGTGCCCTACTCGGCGTGCATGCACCTAATACCACACGATGGAAAAAGGATGAGTAAACTACTCAAAATAAATAACTCGTTGAGTAAGAGGGTTGCAAACCCATCAACATTGGATCATGCATCCTTGTTAAACACCTTTCTCTCAAGACGTTGGAGTAAGTTTAACTGCGCATTCCACGATGGATGCGCAGCAGCGCACACAGTGCACGTTTAACAAATTAGAGTCGAAACTTTTGACTTCTTGATATGGGTATAGCAGGTAAAAAAAAAATACGTCGGCATGTAATTGTAATGTCAACCATACATTAAACTTCGCATATTTTGTAGTCATGAACTTGTGAATGACTATGTTCACACAATTTGACGAATACACATCACAAACAAGTCTCCACATGCAAAGTCACTAATTGTGCACAAACATATTGTCCTACTTTTATAACTTATATTGTGTGCGTACAATCGCACAAGCCACAACAACAAAAAACCCATACTATGGGTCCCAAAGGATACCTTTTACAAAAGAACCATGAGTTTGATTGAACAAATTTTCCAACATACACAACAGCGATAAGTTTACACAAGGAAGAAAGCCTAGATGCTGTGACAACGACTTTGCTCTGAACTGCCAACTTGGTACGCAACATCTTCAGCCTCCTCAAGCTTCCCCAGAAGTTCACTATCTTTAGGTGACACAGTCGCCACGCTAACTGGTACTCCATCAGAACGGGGATGGTCGCTGCACAACACCGCATAATATTGCCTTGCCCTTCACCCCCTTCTTCTTAGGCAAGCCTTATGGCGTGGGCCTCTAACGACTCCTTCAAACGTAATCCCTTCTCAATCAAAAAGGATTTAAGATGACACGCTGACATGGCAAAAGATAGGAATCCTGCAGTGTGCGCCACGTCCGGCTTGAGAAAGTAATCAGGCTGGGCCTCAGCGCCCTCGGTGGCATGCCTAGCCAAGGTTAACCCTGCCATTATCACATCTATGGGGTAATCCTGGTCACGCACCAGCTGTGGGCAATCTGAGGCAGCTCTAACAATTTTCATCGCCTCCAACGCAGCAACAAGCTACCCATATGCATTATCATTATATACATGTACCTAGGCGGTAGGCCACTGTCAGCAACTATCTTTTCAAGCAGTTTCCTCCCACCCTTCCACTTACCACGTGCCAATGCACACATCACAACATCCCAAAGGACTTGCTTGACCTCTTTGATATTCCAAAGAGCCATGGCGCAGGCGCAACCCATGGTCTTATGACGACCTTCGCTCAGCAATAGCGGACAAACATGTAGAGTGTAAAGCTCCTCATCATACTCATTACTGAAGTTGCGTACTTCTCCTCCTGCTTTTCCAACAGCTCCCTCCACCTCTGGCGAAACTCATCCAGCCCACAACATGGGTTTTACTTACTCCCCTCCCAAATACTTCACTGCCCAGTGACAACTTGCTTGTAATCCGCAAAATTCCCGCACGCTCCTTGCTCACTTTGGAAAATCATGCCATTTTTTCCTCGTCAAGCTTTTGTGCATAGAGCCCTCGACGACTCCAGCCTCGGCCTACTCATTCGTCCAACTGTTGTCTATCAGCAGCAAATCTCTTCATCCTTCTGTACACTCAGGCTGCTTCACTAGAAATCCTGCTCTCATTGCGCACCAGCGCGCATGCTGCGCAGGACCATAATCAACTCCTCCATAAGCTGATCCACTAGGGGCATACCCTCAAATGCCTTGGGACCTAATCCTGGATCCCTCGTTCTTGATATGACATACAGCATTCAAGGGACAAGTCTGGGGAGGGACTGTTCCACCTGCTCACCGGCTCATAGAATCGCTAGTAAGCCGTCGACACTGCGTCATAAATAGCAAACAACCACCAATAATAGGATTCCACCTTAATTTATAATATTGCGTATACGTTATTGTGATTACGTATCATCCATACTATTACTGGACGGAAAGGGAAAATCAAAATTACTTACTTGGGGGGAGGGGTCTCGGTCTCCTCTTTGGCAGCAAGCGTGGGGGACGCACCCGAGGATTCCTCCTCAGTCGATGTACTCAAACCTAGACTGAGATGGCGCACCCTCTTTGACGGGCCCGCGCCATCATCACCGGTAGCCCTCTTGCGTTTCAACCCAGAATCCACTTCTGCGACATCAGCATCTTCTGAAGAGCCAATGCTTGTTGCGTCTGGCATGGGGGGCTCCACAGTTACACTTGGCACACTGCGCAGAGGTGTGGGTGCTAACACATCAGTACTCTCAATTTCCGGTTGCTCCAGCACGAGTTCCATTGTGCGCCCGGCGGTACTTTCCAACAGCGGCTCCTCACCATCTCTTAAAGGGCGCACCCCCTCAGTCACCTGCTTGGGCTTACTCAAATGTACCACGCTGAACAAATCCATCTCTGCGTCACACAAAGAGAAAACACAAAACAAATGGTTACATAAGCTTAATTAAGGAAGAGCGCTTACACTACTAAATGAGGGAGAAGGAAGGACAAGCACCCACCCCGACCGTCTTCGCCTATAAACGTTGGCACTTCCTCGGGCCTTTGGAAATAATTACGGCTAATGCCCATGTGGCATAGAAAGGCCTCCGAGTATGCGTTGATAGGAATACGGTTCTCATTTATAAGTTCCGCATCCTCAATACTATACGACCCGGGGGGTGGGCGCTCATCCCTCGGCAATAACCCCTGCGTATAGAAGGCGAAGTTCCAAGGAACCAACGCATCATCTACCCAGAAGAACATCTCCCTCCAACGCCTCAGCGCATCCAATTTTTCGGTGTAGCACTGCAAACGCCCGGCGCGCTTGGAAAACGATACCCACCCGTTTGACCAACAGGTATGATAAAAGGCGCGGAACAAATGGACCGTGGGATTAATTGCCAAGAGGCGGCAATTAACCTCGAAATTGGATATTTTTGCCGCACCTATGCAGTGCAATTGGGAAATATGAAGACGATAGTGGTTCAAGATGTTGCACATAAATAAAGAAAGGGGCACACGTTGATTGGCAAACTCAAAGAACCGTGTGTATACCCCCACCTTCCCCACGGGGAAATCCGCTATACTCGCATCCGCAGCCGGCACTACCGGGTGCAGTGCGGACGGGATGTAATACTCAGATGTGAACTCACGAAGTTCCTCATCTGTTATTTCTGATGTAAAATCAGTAAGTTGCAACACCATGATTTGTGAAGCAAGGGTTTGGGTGCGCACGCGCTTATTACCTGTATCTGCTCTTTGATGATTAATGGAAGCTTTATCAATGGTGGGGGAAGAGATTTTTTTTTACTGTGGCAATAACAGTGAAATAACGGCGATCCCTTATATAGGGCAAGTTGTTACTGACACGACGATCGGATGAGGAACACGTGTCCCCCACTTGTCCTAATCGTGTGGTAGGGGTGCAACCTATGAGCTGTGTTCTAGCTACCCTCTCACGAATTACGAAGAGGCTTCTTGCAATTAACTGGATTCATTGTTTTGGGCGGGACACTTTCTTGATTCTTCCTCGATACGCATCTAGGAATTTTGCCACAACTATTTGTAGTCTAGCATCCGCGGTCTTACCAAGCGCATACTAGACTGGGGGGACATGATGACGTATAGTCCAACCTCGGGTCATGAACCCGACCTACGAATACTATTTACACCCGGACCGATGACGAATGGGCCATAGCGACACCAATACGGGCTTCCAAGGCCCAAATGGTACTGCCTATGGGGAAGCCCATGACATATGGGCTATCACGACGAGAATTTAGGCCCATGCGGCCCAACTAGCGCACACGTGCGCAGGTATCTAGAACACCCGTTACGGACGAGTCATAATTAGGAGGTGGGCCCGCTAGTTACTAAATAAACGGTGAGGCCTCTTGGATACTAACCTAATTAATGGGACAAAGCCCGTTAGGGTTTGGTGAGTATATAAGGAGCACCTCGGCTCTCATCTAAGGTATGCCCTCATAACCCTAACTTTCTACTGAAACCTAAACCGATTACTTACTCTCACGCCGGAGGATAATCGTGGGAGACAATCCCACGGTAAGCCTAACGGTGTTTTGTTTTCTTAGTGCGCAGGTCTCATACATCAAGACTTAATTGATACAGGAACCGGAGCCTAACAGATCCGTATTACACCTAATACGGACCTAATCAAGGATCGTCCAACTTTTGTATCAACAGATTGGCGCCATCCGTGGGACACAACACTAAGAACACTACCAAGATCTAGAATGACAAAGCAAGGAAACTTTACCCAGCGGACTCCACAGTCGAAGAAGCAGAGCGACCAAACCTCTAGACAGATCTCCAAGCAGGCCTCTGGAAGCGCCAATGCGCCACATGATCTGGTCTTCACAGCGATGGGACCACCCCTGGGGACAACCCAGACAGCCGCCACAATCACAAGCACGGAAGGTCTGCAGCGTGCTACTTTCACCACCCCTCCCCAAACGGTGCCAGGGACGAATACTACCGAGCCGCCACCCACACCCCTTCGAAACAAGGGTCCCGAGTTAGGGGCTGACAACCTTACACTGGAAGGGGTCGCGACTGAATTGGCGCCGAGTGATTTCGTATCTCAAAACTACGAGACTTTGGTCGCCCTCATGCAAGAGGAAACAAAAAAGAGATCAAGCCAGAGCCTACAGGCCCGACTTAACTTCGGCCCGGAGGACGAAGTATCTCCACCGCGCCACCAAAAGGAAAGGCGCGGAAAGGATAACCGTCGACCTCCAGTATTCGGTAGAATCGGAAAGAAAGTTTCGGGTACTCAAACGAGGGTCTGCTAAAAATGAAAGTTGCTCTTCATCCAATATCTGACCCGCTTCTTGAGCTTCTACTAACATCAATTTCTCTTTAAGCCATGCAGCATTCCTTGGCCTTTTTGGTTGAGTACATTGTCTCACTATATGCCCTTCTCATAGATAGTTATAACACTTCACAACTCTTAATGGACCAATTGCAACATTTCCATTTGAAGTAGTAGTAATTCCTCTGTTTCTTGTACCATCATAACTCTGAATTTGTCTTCCTTGAACTTGTTGAACGGTAACTCTACCATCCTGAATGGTTGCTTAATTTTTAGGATTAGACGATACTCTAAGTTAATTATTTGATGGTGGAAACCTTGATGCAACAACAAAAAGAAATGTCCCCAAACCACATCGCTTGTTAATGATCATTCAATACAAAACTCCTTGCTAAAAAATATAGGAAACACAAGACCAGGATCTAATCAATTGGGGAAATTTAGCTTGAGATTGTGGTGTCATTGAAGGAGATATGAATGGTGGAGGGGAAACTGGATGTTGTTGTGGATTGACTGGAGTATGATGGTGTTGATGATGAATGGGTGCTGCATAAACTAGTGTGAATTGTTGAGGAGGTGGATACATTGAATAACTTGAATGTTGTGGTGACTGAGATGGATTGTATAGAGTTGGAGAATTAGCTACGAAAGCAAGAGAATCCGGATATCTTTCACGATTGATATGAACTTCCTTAGCATGTCTTTCATGTTGACTAAGGTATGCATATAACTGAACATAGTTGGTGGTATATAAACTATTAGCTAACTTCACATCAGTGACAAACTTTCTCCATTCCTATAGAAGAGCATTATGAAACTTGGTATTAACTTGAACTTGTTGCATAGTCATCCTAATTGTATTCATGTCATTGATCAGCTGAGAGAATATCCAGTAGTACTCATACAGTGTCTCACCAATAACATGATCAAACTTATCAAACAAGTTATATAATCTGCATTTACGTTCTTGATATGATAACTCAGTGCCTTTCATTAGCATCTTGACTCTATCCCAAATATCCTTATCCGCCTCTTGATGGTTAACAAGTGCATACACATCGGGTGGAATTACCGTGAGATGATATTCAGTTGCTTGAACAACACAATCCAACTTGAAGTTGGGGTGCTTCAGTGAGTTTTGGAGTATTTCTAAGAGTCCAAGTTTTGCCCTAGTTTCATCAACAGTTGGATAAACCAATAGACCAATATCGATTGAATCAAGCATCATTCTACCATGTTTCTTCCCATGATAAAATAGACGTAACGACTTGCCATGAAAATCACGACAGTGATTTTATCAAGCATTAGAGGACGTTCTCAGCTCCAGCATCCAATGATGATGTTCTGCTAAATGTATCATCTTAAATTGAATTGAAAAGTGAAATTAATGAGTGATCGAACAGTGATAAAGGAGGATTATGTTAAGAGTTGTTGTTGTTGGTGAATAAGATTGATATTCTATGGGATTTTATAAATCTTCACTAAAACCGAGAAATCCATGTATTTCGCAGGATTTTACAAAGTAAGACAAACCGTAAGAAATAAAATCTTTTTGTGACAGATGTAATATTTAGCTTGAATATGACAGAGGTAATATTTCGCTTGAATATGTAATGTTTCGCTTGAATATGAAAAATTGAACAGAGTTTCGTTTTACACAACTACGTATTTCGCTTGACTTAGCAACCTGCCATATTTCGCTTAGAAACATATTTCGCTTAGAAACATATTTCGCTTGAGATCATATTTCACTTGATCTAAGAAAAATTAAGCAGAGTTTCGTTTCCTAGAAATGACGTATTTCGCTTGAAGTCAACCTGTCATATTTCGCTAAACAACATATTTCGCTTAATTACATATTTTGCTAGCTTCATGTAATATTTTGCTACCTTCAAACATGTTTCGCTTCCTTCAAATAAAAACGTACTTTTTCACAAAAACTCACCCTTTTTGACGTATTACCTTGATTTTTCTTGCACAACTAGTTATCTTAGGCCTATATCTTGCTTAAAAACACAAACTTTAACACTTTTAAACACAAAAATCTGGGTTTGTATTTTAGAGCACACGAAAACCAAAGAAGAACTAAAACAAATGATCTAACCAAGATATAAACGCACACAAGCTCACGATATCACCCCATGGCGACTGATACCAATTGTAGAAGTATCAAATCACTTAAAAATTAATTAAGATAGAAAGTTTAGAGAGAGAAAAGAGGGTTGTAGCACTTAGTGAGAGAAAGAAAGGAAAATGTAATACTATGAGTAATCAAATGAACAACCAACCCTCTCCAAGGCATGGATAGGGGTATATATACCATGCATATGGTCGGTCAACATAAGGATGACTTATGTTGACCCGGTTAGCTTGGTAAGTTTCTAAATATTATGCTACGAGCTATACTATTACAACTTTGGTAGTGACCGAGTCTTTTCTCGATTCCTAACACCACCATTACTCGTCCGCTTCCTCTACCAGACTCTTTAGCATTTCAAGAGACATGCTTTTCATACCCAACATTTTTGACCAAGAAGTTGAATCTTTCTCAAGGAAAAGCTTTTGTGAAGATGTATGCAAGTTGATATTCGGTTATTATGACAACCGTGATTTGAGCAGGTTAGTTTATACCTTTAGAAATGGCTAAGTGTCCATCTTGTATGTTTCTTGTGTGCTATGTTTTCTATATGTATGTTGAAGTGGTTTACATATGTGCATGATGTCATTTTAGAGGTAAATGATTATCTTATTTTGTATGCATATGAGTTTGGTGTGAAGTATTCCATTTGTTCACGTGTGGTGATAATAGAAATGAAAGACGTGTTGCATGCATTGCTACGTCAATTCTTGGTGATTAAGTGTTAAGCGTTTATGGGAAATGTGACATTTTAGAAATGAAATAGGTGAGTAAAATATAGAAGTTTGTAGCAAACTTTCTAAAAACAGAAAGTGGTTGGTGAACAAGAAAGTATTATTAGGAAAAGTTTATAAGTAGCGTTAGGTAAAAAGGTTACTAAAATTAGCTTAGGATTTTATAAAAACACAAGTAATGAAGTACATTATTAATTAATAAATTAATTAAAAAATGATATAAACAAATACATATTAAGGGGGCCGGTTTTAGTTTAAAAGAAAAAAAAGTTTTTTTTTACTAAACTAGATTATGTTGGACTAGGACTTGTAGAATATAGATTTAAAACCCAAACTTGTCCTATTCTTTTCTCTCCTCTTCTTGTGTGCATACGATCTCATCCCCAAAACCATAAGGAGTCGATCATCACTTTTGGATCCAAGAAACATTCAAGAATTGTGGTTTAGGTGCTAGTAATCAAGGTAAGTGTATTCTTCTTAGTTAGATTTGTATATTTATGTAACAAAATCAATGATGGATCTAGGGTTTCATAAAATACAAAATATTAATGATATTTAATGATGCTAGAATGATTAGGGCTTGATTAGGGTCATGTTCATGCAATTGGTTAGGTTAGATTTGCGTTAAAACTTGATTTAGGGTTGAGCAGAATTTTATGTCGTGTTCAACAACTAATATCTAGATGATAAAAACGTGTATTGATATGTTTCTTGAGTCTATGAATAAACCAAAAGAGTCTACTTTCCAGAAAATCTGGCCTCGAATGTTTTTAAGGTCGGGAAGGCATTCAAATAACCTCTGCAACAAAAGTGGTCAAAACAGTAAATACGGGTCAGAATTAAGTCATGTTTGTGAGGGTGAAACCCTAAATTAAAAGTGAAATTAAGCTTAGCCCTTCTACAGTAGTTATGTTCCATATGTCTATTGATAATCCTGGGAAAATTAGCCTCTGAAAGCATGTCTAAGTATGGTAGTTAGAGTGATACATTTTGGTGTGCAATCAGATCCAAATTAAGACAGTTTTGAAGTTTGATTTTATTTGGGATAGTTGCACATGTAATAGGTACTTGGGAATCTCAAGGTATTTAATAAACACATAAAGGAGCTTAGATGATTTTTGGTATAATTTATAAAGGTCAGCAAGTATGGTTTTTAAGTTGGTTAAGGCAAGCTAAAATTCTGCATTTTTTGGATAAAATGTAGTTAACTAATGTAACGTGTTAACATGATGGTTAAAGTTGGGCATGGTGTTGGGGTGAACCATGGGGATAATTAATCACCATAAACATCCATCATATGGTTATTGTTAAAATGGACTTGAATCTTTTAGCTTGGTCGCAGTGTAACTACTTTTTTGTGTTTGTATTGTGTAAACATATGTTGATATTGTTTGGAAGCTACTTGTGCATCAGGTGAGTTTCATAGCCCCTCTTCTTCTCAGGTGAGTTTCATAGTCCCTCTTTTCACATCGCTTTTAAATTGGGATGGAAATGATGCAAATGGATTTGAAATGTTCTAATTACTGTGATTATGTGTCTTTATTTTGAAAGTGTATGGACTTTACTTGGCTATTGTATGTTACGTGCTAAATGCTTATGTGTATTTGGATCGGGGGTAACGTTCCTACCCATTTGTTGTGATATTGGATCGGGGGTAACGTTCCTACCCATGTGAAGTGATGGTTTTAATGGATCGGGGGTAACGTTCCTACCCAAGTGTTGATACTTGTTGGATCGAGGGACACGTTCCGTTCCCATGCTCGTTATGGTTACATTTGCATGTTAGCTTGTATGATAGTACAGTAATTGTCCTGCCATGTTTGCATTAATCACAGTAATTGTTTATAAGCTTTGATTTTCGTGTCTTAAACCTATGACTCTCACCAACCTTTGTGTTGACGTTTTAAGCATCATTTTTAGGTAACCATCTTGAGGATGTTGAAGTTAGGAAGAGTGGCTAGTGAGACCGTAGGCTTGCATGCGGAGTCATTCACCTAGAGATTTTATTTATGTCATTTGAATTGTTTGATACTTGGTTGTTATTTGATTGTTTAGACTTTTGGAGTATGTTTCCTTGTGGTATGACTTTGCTATCGTAATGCAAGACTCCTTTATCTTGTGTTAGATATTGTCATGACACATTGTGTCTCATTTGTTTATCTATTTCATTTAGTTCTCTCTATTGTTGACACCATTGTGTTGTGATGATATTCATTATGTTACGCCTCGTGTTTCCACCTAGGCGGGGTGTGACAGCGGGTATAAGATATCCGGCTAAGCCCAGAGCAATGGACAAAAACACCCTTGATTCTCGTCTTTGTAGTTAGCTTAAGGCTTAAAGACACATTTTTAGTGACTTAAGAAAATGTTCAAGTACACTTAATCCTAGTACCTGTGGTTTGCTGAACCGTGGTTCAGCGGTCTTATTCACTTTCAAGGTTCAGCAACGTGAAGTTCAGTAACCCATTTTTAGCAACCCATTATCAGGCTAAGCCATATTCATTTACTGATTGTTTTAATCAGCAACCCATTTTATTCACTGATATAGGGTCCATCATATATTGAATAAACCTAGCTGACTCGTATTTAACACTACCCATTGAAGCTCGATCAGCTAATCATTCACTCAGCTCACCCATTCACGACCCTAAATTTTTGTTTGCCATGACCTCTCTTTTCATTGTGAAGCTGACAAACACTCACTGATTTTTAATCAGGCTTTCAGTTTCTAAAAACTAAACACACACTTTTTCATCAGCTTCTTTTTTTTAACTGAATAAACTCGTACGACCGCTGTTGCAAGTTCTTTAACTACCACATCCATATACTTCAACCTTTCACCATTCAATCTTCATTATCCATACCAAATATCAAAATCCCACAACAAACAAAACGACACACGTTTACCCTTATCCTAATCACTTTCTGTTTCAGCCGCCCATTACCTAATTCTTCACATCCTTAATACACGTCTGTAAAAGGAGTTTCTTCTTGAATCGATTTCCACGACTTCTCTTTTTTGAGTGAGAGTGATTCGAGGAAAAGATATGGGTTGGGTTTATGTTCGTGGGTTTTTGTTTGTGTGAGTGGATCTGGGTTATGTCTTTTTGTGTGATGGATATGACGATTAGGATATGGGTTTTGTTATGGGATACGAGGTTTTGGTTTGAGGTGATTTTGTGAATGTGATTTTTGTGAGATGAATCTGGGTTAATGATGTTCTTGTGTAATTGAATTATGGAAGTGATTGTTGTAATGTGATAAATTTTGTTTGTGTAGATGATATGATTTTGTGTGTGTCGTGATTTGCACGAGTGTTGTCATGGATCTGGGTTATGATTTTGATTTTGTTTTTGTGTTTATGGATCTGTGATATGTTTTAAGTGGATAAGACTTGAGTGGTTGTGGGTGCTTGTGTGGATAAGGTTTGAGTGGTGGTGGGTGTGTAAGTGTGTATTAAGCGTTTTAGTCAAAGTCAGTGTGTCTCTCCCTCACAAAAATTGCACCAGCACTAGCAGTTTTTTTTAAGGTATACACACTTTAATTTGACATTGCTTATTGTTATTAGCAGTCATTTTTGAACGGATTAAGATTATGAAATAAACCACCCGCTCTGATACCACTTGTTGTCTTGGAATTCGTGTAATGTCTGATAATATTCAACACGAGAACCATTTGACATACTAATAACACCATTTGTACTTTTCAACATTTATAAATCTTATTAGAATTAAATCAAAGATTTACAAATGAACACGAGATAGTTGCGGAACACTATCCTGATTGAATGACAATAAAACTCTCATTATTTATAGCTAAGCATATGATCCAACGAGAGGAGGACCCTATCACTATAATACTTTGTATTATTTTGTGTGTTTAGAATCTTTAACCTATCTCTATACAACTGTGCATTATATATAAGAAGGGAAAGGTAAAGCTTCCAAGAGAAGTTTAATAAAGCATTGAAGTAAATAGTTATTTTAACTATTTGCATTTTAGTTACTTTAGTTCTTTATAGCTATTCTTGTACCTTTTGTCTTCCTATGCTTTTTGCATTTAGGAAGTTTCCGTCAATATTTTCGGTTCTTCACTCAGAGATGGTCTTCGAGAGTCAGTTGTCCAACACACAAAGATCAAAATATTCCAATTTGGCTAATAGCTTATTTTATCGTTAGTGCAAAGCATGCTTCGAGTGAAAAATAAGTTGTGTTACAAAAAAATAAGTTGTAGTGAAAAATAAGTTGTGGTGTCCACACCAAGCCAACAAAGACCTATAGGACTTGGAATATTTAGATTTATATTTTCAACGTTGCTTCTTACTACTCATTTCATGATCACATGCAACTTGTCTATGTTAAAATTCGTTCATTTGGGATTGAACCATTTACCAAGGTTAAAAGGTTGTTTGTCTTTACTAAATGGTTGATAGGATATTAATTTTGGTTCTCTTCAGACTGTATACAAGTTTGACAAAAAATCTATATGTTCAGAAATTAGTGAATTGTAAACGTTTTAAAATAACATAATTTTATAGTGGGATACATACATACGTCTAAGTGAGCCTTTAAATCTTTTGGCAAATTAGTTCTTCAACTTATTTCGTCTAATTTATTTGGTTAAAAGGAACTTTCGAGTCGTAATGTCGGCTTAAATTATAAACTATGAGATGTTTATGAAGATCATCTTTTTGTTTTTGATATTTTGTAAAACTTGGCCTTGTTAATCTTCCATTCACTTTATAACATTCGATTATTGAGAATTATCCATTGATTAACGCTCTTCTTTTCTATGGTATTGATTCGACGTAGTCAAGAGGATTAGGGTTGGATCTTTGGATCTCACTTTATATTCGGCTTGATATTCATCAATTCCACAGAAAGTCGACGTCTAATTTTTGGTTTAATCATCTAATTTCGTGTTATCAAGGATCGACGAAGATTTTAAGGTTAGGTTTTGATCTTCGCGTTTTAGGGTTTCTGTCATCTTTTTAGGGTTTCTTTCGTTCGGTTTTATTTTCTCCTATGGCTGCTTCATCTTTTAGGTATTCCCGGTTCTCTAACGCCGATCGTGTCCAGAATATTTCTCATTCGATATATGTTACGAATACAAAATAATTCGATCAAATTTCTTTTTGATGATACGGATGAAGAAGAGGAGTTAATATTTATTGGTTTGGGTTTTTTAAAGAATCCACTACAACATTTACTAGCAACCACTACTTAACATAATAATCCTATGCAACCCGATTGTTAGAGACGTCACGGTGCTCCATGATTCGACTAGTGGGGCGGCTTACTTCGCCAACAACCACTGTAACACCCCAAATCAATAACCGTGAACAATTCCGAATGCTACGAAAACTATTCAACGTATTGTTCGAGATTTGAATGATTACGTACCCGCATTTTCAACAAAATTTGATTGATGTTGGAAGATGTGGCATTTATGCGTTAGTGAAATGTACCTCCGCAATTCATCAATTAGCATACGGCTTCGTTCCAGATTCTCTAGACGAATTTCTACAAATTGGTACTAAAACTGCTCGTGATTGTATCGTTAATTTCAGTAACGGGATTATGGAGTTATATGGCGAGGAGTATTTGCGAAAGCCTACACAAACCGATATTGAAAAACTATATGCTTATCACGAGGAGAAACATGGGTTTCCTGGTATGGTAGGAAGCATTGACTGTACGAAATGGCCTTGAGCTTAGTGCCCAGTTGGACTTCGCGATCAATTCTGTAGGGGTGATTCCGAATCAGGTTCATTCATTTTGTTAGAGGCGGTTGCCTCACTAGATTTATGGATTTGGCATGCGTTCTTTAGTGTTGCAGGGTCGAACAATGACATCAACGTTATACGTCAATCGCCTCTTTTAAACAATCTCAAAGAAGGAAAAGCATCAAAGGTTGCATTCGTGGCTAACGACGTGCATTATAAATGGGGATACTATCTTATTAACGGTATATATCCGGAAATAGAAAAAAAAAAAATGGTCTGTCTTATCAAGTTTATTTCACATCCAGACGCGCATGATATGAAGCGAATAAGATATAAGCAAGTGCATGAAGCAGCAAGAAAAGATGTGGAACGAAGGTTTGACGTGCTAAAGAAAAAGTGGGTTATAATAAAAACTCTCGTACGGTCACGAAGTCTTTGGACAATTACGAAATTGATGTACACTTGCATCATATTACATAATATGATTATAAAAGATAGAAAGAATACAAGTTCTCCCAAGTTTTTTTTTGGGAAGAACATCATCGTGAAGATGATCCAATGCGATCAGAAGAAAATCGGTTACAAGATATCAGAGATATTAACGACTCGAACGCTTATCTTAGTCTTAAAGCCGATTTAGTCGAACACCTTTGGCATCGAGAAAATGAGTACTAATTTTTATTGTATTGTTTTTAATTTTATTTTAATTATTGTACTCTTTTTTTTTTAATTAATGAAATTTTAATTTAAAAAAAATGTTTGGTCATTTGTCCGATCGGATTACGGAGGTTTGATTACTGTTTGGTCTAAAAGAAAGAAAGCTAAGATGGTGTTGATGTAGCAGTCTGATTTGATCATTTGGTTTAGTCGGATTACTCTTAGGTGGTGTTTGTTTTTGCAAAAAAAGTCTTACCGGCGTCTGAATCTTAACCGGATCCAACCGGTCAAACATTTGGTGTGTGTTTGTTTTTCTGATAAATCAGTACAGACACTGTCAATCTAAATGTCTTACTCAATCAGATCAGATGATTGTATCTTAGTGCCTCTTACCCATATATTGGTTGAAACCTCAGAGAGCATGACTAGATCTCGAGTTTTATCATTTCAAGAAAAAAATCTATCAAAATTGATATAAACTCGTCATGATCAAACCAAAAAAAGCATACCTGATTCGAAAAAACAACAGATTCTTTTAAACCAAGACCGCAACTTAAAGAGTGACCACACACCAAATGATAGACAAGTTATAATGTGTTTGGTATTTGTTTAGAGAAAAAACAAACAAAAAATCGTATCGTGGTGTTGCTTTTTTCTTGTTTGGATGTTTTTGTGAAATCATTGTTTTTCAAAAGAGAGATGTGGTGGCTGATGAAAATATTACTAGGGTAAAATTGAGTGTTATGTTTAGGTTTGGTGAATGTGGTGTGGGCCTAGTAGTAATTAGCCTGATTAAAAAAAAAAGTTGAGTAATATATTTTTTTTCTTGGGCTGAATTTGTGACAATATTTTTCGGCCAAGTATTATTTATCTTGAAACTGAAAAATTAGAGTGATAATCGTAACACGTTTGTTGACAAGAGTGAACCGATTATATGTTTGTGAATCTCAAATTTGTTTTTTTTCCAAATATTCATCTTCAAATAAATACTCAAGCTACTTATTCAAATCATTTATTGGATAGGTTTAATATAAACTTAAAAGGGACAAATAAACAAAACATTCAGACATTATAAAAAAACAAACGAACTTTATTTCATTCAGATTCAGACATTACAACCGCATCTTACCAGTTAGATGTGGCAGTCAGATTCAGACCCAAAACGTCTTAATGAAACAAACACACCCTTAGTCTCGGCTTTCGAATTATGTAAGTACCATGTATGCCATATGGCGGGTTAAATGGCTATGTTGACTCGTTAGAAATGTTATTTTCATTTGTTTAAATATCATTTTTCTTAGCTACAAAATTTGATGCCACCAACAAAAACTAATCATACTTAAAATATTCTTACGGGTTAAATCGTGTATTCATATACAGATTGAATTTCACAATCATATTGATGCCCTTCGTGTTGGTAATCATAAGGAGTCTACTTTATTTTTCGTATTGGGTCAAAATCTACTCATCACACAAAATTTTTACTCTTTTAAGGTGCCGTTAAATTAATGACATTTACATTTTAATTTCCTTTAAATATTGTTTTTGGTAAGTGAGGGAATTTAAAATTCTATGAATTGCCAAAACGAGAGAAATTAAAATGGCTTCAAAAAGTGAAGAATTTTCATTTACTTGAAAAAAAAATTTATAAACTTTTTTTTCTAGTTGCTTTTGTTCTTCTTTTTATTGGTTTGTTGTTTTTTAAAAATCAAAGGATATCCATCACTTTAGTCGGGTCGGGTTGGTCACGTTCGGGTCGGATCAAGGTCGAGTCAAGGTTAAAAATTTCATACCCGAAACCGACCTTATTTGAATTCGGGTTAGTAGGGTTCGTGTCAATTCGGGTCGGGTCAACTCGGGTCGGGTCCGTTCGGGTTTGGGTCAACCCGAATATGAGTAAAACGTAATAAAATTGATTTTTTTATCATCGTTATATAGAAAAATTTATAAAATTATATTTTAGAAAGATATTTATTTGGGTCAATCGGGTCGACTCGAAACTGAGTTACCAAAAATTACAACCCAGTACCCGACCTATTCGGTTTACTCGGGTTGACCCGAATAAATTTTTTTACCCGCGTAACCCGACCCGAATAGGCTTAATCGGGGTCGGGTCGGGTTTTTTGACAGCCCTATATGTCATTCCCTAAAAAATTGGAATAATAAACATGATGACATATTTTAAAAAATTATAAAATTATGTAAACCAAACATGCGTAGGCATTTTAAATTATCAAGAATTTAAATTTTCTAAATTAAAAATTTCAGAATTTTCCAAATTAATGAACACACGCAAAGTAAATTTTCAGTTCTGTTTTAAAAATTTTTGTGATTATACTGATGTCTTTTTTCTGATTTACCCTGCTTATTGCACCGGTGCACAATTAATAAAGTTATTTTATCGTGCATCCTCTACATTATAGCATAACGCAAGTTTTCATCCGGTCCCAACTCCTTTTTAATACCATGGTTTTCATATTATCTCTTTCCCATCTCAAATAAAAATTTATCTACTTCATGACTTCGTGTTATATTAAAAGATGCTCAAAACTTTCTCAAACTTCTGATATATTGTATCATTTTCCCAAACTTTAAATACAGTTGAAAGATATGTAAATCAACGAAAAGGGATTAGAGGCTAGTCGTAATGGAGGGTCGACTCCATGGCCGGTCGCCCAAAGTGGGACGCGTCCCCCCCATTACATGGGGTCGCTTGATCAGTCGCATACACGAGCTAATGAATTTTATTTGTTTGCAGTATGTTTTTATATTGTTTTTGTGGGGTAGTTTTTGTATGTTTAAAGGCTGGTATGTTTTTTAATTATACTGCCCCTCGAAATCACCATCAGGACAGACCCAATGAGCTATGACCTTAAGAGAATGGAACCAGGACACCTAAAGCTTGGTAAATAGTAAATAACATTACAACCCAAAGAAAAAATTCCTTATATAAAAAATACATATGTATATATTAAGTTATTAACACTCGGTCGCTTTAAACAATAGAGCTTCCAAAGAATACAATTATACCAAAATAGGTGCAGCGGCCCATCAACTTTACAAAAAATCTGTGCAATGACAATATATTTAGAGAGTTGGCACATATGTACCTGCTCACACATTTCTGCAAATAGGCTATAAAAAGTCCCAAACATCCCTAATCCTTTTTTTCATCTTTAGGTTCATCCAAAACATATTCTGCATACAAATCTTTAAGAGCAATAACAACAGTTGTTATCAGCGGCCCCATTATTGCTCCCTGCGTAATGGAAATTCCAGCAATAAATAATTAATAGGAGGTACAGGAGTCGGATAAAATTCTGATTGTTAGATGTAGCAGTTTCAACCCATTTACTTATGAATGAGTCGATTTGGGTTGTATTCAACCTTAAACGGGTCATATGGGTCAAATCAACAAGCTAAAAGGGGAACGGGTCACACAAGTTGAAATTCGCCCAAAGTCTTTTACACACGTTCAGCCTCCTAAGTAATCGCAATCAGAAAATTTTTTAGTTGTAAAAGATTCATAAAGTGGATGCAGAAGTGTTTTCAGGTTAACCAAAACCAGCGCATGTCAACCTGCATTAAAAGCCTGGCATGACCCATTACCCAACCACCTGACCCATCCCCATTTTGCGAGCTCTATTATAGTTATTTACCTCCAATGCAGATGGGAACAATGCTACTCCACCAATGATGCTAAGCCCAGTGAGATACGGACTATGACCAGGGATGCCCTCTCGAATCTCAGCAGTACCATACTCTATCAGCACAAGATGAATAATGAACAAGCAAACTGCAACAACATATCTACCTTCCAATACCAATTGCAATACTGCAGGAATCGTCGACAAAAAGTACGGAAATATTGGGAGCAAAGGGTTGATAAACGCAAGCAGCGTTGACATGTACAAAAAATGAATATTAAATAATCTAAACAAAAGCCATGTGAGACACCCTTGAAAAACCGCAATCTCTGCTGTGGCCAAAAGTACCCCGGAAATAGCTTTATCAGCACCTCACACAATCGAGTCCTAGCGGACTTAAATTGAATCGATACATAACTTGTTCAGTAACCCCACCAGAATCCGATGTTATCAAAGAATACAAAACCCATATGAAAACCATCGATTGAGATACAAAGTTAAAAAGTTCCACTGCTCCAGAAAGTATAGAATTGATAACTATAAACACCAGCTTAGTACTACCACCCATAATAGATTTACTACTTGCAAGCACACGTTGTAACACATCTTTTCCTTGAAAAGCAATTGCTTTCGCTTTCTCAATCATATCGACTTGACTCACACGCGCCTCGTTTAACATAGCATTGACTTCTGGATAAATTGCTGACCATTCACGATTAGTAACCATTTTCTTCAAACTTAGTATCTTTTCAGTATACGGATTTGGCGCTGCTAATTCAGTAGAAGGTGCAGAATAGTTTCCTCCATTCAAGCGTGGTGTAATCAATTGTTTCATTTCTTGAACTATTACCGTCACATTATACTGCACAGCCAAACTATCAATCTGTTCATTTACTGTTTCATAAAACTGAGTCGTATACTTATCCACCATTCCCGGAACATTATTATCATCCATCCATTGCTTAACCAATCTTCCAGCATAATTATTCTCTGCACATGTGACTTCATCGAATACACCAATCTTTCCCTTCAACCCCAAACTATACAAAAAAACTTACCCCAACAAAAGACCCAAAATCATACCCAAAATCAACCCGATGGCCACAATAGTCTCTCCAACCTTACCAAAATCCCTTTAGTCAAAAAACCCGAATAACCACTATTTCTCAAACCACGACCCTTAAACGACGACATCTTAGACTCGACTCTCCTAGAAGTAAACATAAAGCCTAACCCTAACAAAACAACACCACCAACACACAAATTGTCCATAAACCATAACAAAAAACCAAAAAGACCCAACCATCTAACCAAAATCGAAAAGCCACTTCGTTTCCTAACGGGCTTTTTAGTACTCTTTCGACGAATCACCCTATTGAGAAAATCTTTAACCTCAACAAGTGTCCCAACAAAAACATTAAAAACATAAACAGGAATAGCCAACAAAGTATCAAACAAACCAGTTTCCAAAGGTTTAGTCCAAAATGAGACAAGGGTGTCCATGTATACCACGGTAAAGGAATACACAAAGGAGAGCCCTAATATTGGTCTAAATATTCTTCTAGAAGCTTAGATATACCATATATTATAAAGATAGCAAAAGCTAAACCTGCGTGTGCCATTGCTATGTAAAGTGCTAAACGTACTTGTGGGTCACCGGAGAGTGATGGTGGCTGTGGTGGTGGTGGTGGGTCATTGGTGGTTGATGGTGGTGTTGGTGGTTTGCGGGTGGAGGCTGATCGGAACATGTCTTGCCACGGTGGTGTGTTGTGGTGGATGTGTGGTGGATCAGAATGGGATTAGATCCATTTGTTTTATAAAAGAAGAACAGATATTTATAAGTTGTTTTGATTGTGGTGATGATAATTGGACAAAGATGAGTTGTAAAGAAATTTGTACTTTATTGTTTTTCTTAGAGAAAAGTGCAAATATGCTCACTGTGGTTTTCCAAATTTGCAGATTTGTTTCTCAACTTCACGAAAGTGCAGGCGGTCTCCTCAAAACGAAACTTGTGTCGCATTCATGCTCCCTGGCAGGGAGCACGAGTGCAATGAAAGTTTCAATTCCCATTGCATTCGTGCTCCCTGACAGGGAGCACTATGCACTGAAAGTTTTCAACTGAGGAGGGCCACCTGCACTTTCTTGGAATGTGTTGAGAGCAAATCTGTAAATTTGGGAACCACATGGAGCACATTTGCACTTTTCTCAAATATTTCTTGTAAACTATATTAAAAGGGTTTAGAACTTTGTCGACACTTTTTTACTGTAACAAACAATATAATGCATGTGAAATTGAAGTACATCTGAGTTAAAAACTCTTGACACGCCACGCCTCACGCTATTTATAACCTTGGTCATAACTCACAACTCACGACCCACTGCCGAAGTGCGCATCTCATTTATTTGCATGAAAAGCGATGGACTTTATTTTCCACCATGTGCAAGCCAATTTTCTTTAACGTCTTGTGAAGCATAATAAGAGCCTAGGTGTAGTAACACCATAACATCATTTTTTGATTGCCACGTCAGCGCCACATCAGCATAACACCAACACCAACACCATTCCCCTAATCATAACACCAAATAACACCACTCACCTCTTTATTTTTATAAAACCCCCTAAACAATTATTTCATTATTTTAACAAACTAACCATTTCATTCATAATTAAACATACAAATTACATAAAAAAACACATTACGAAATTAAAAAAACACATTACGAAATTAAAAAAAACATTACGAAATAAAAAAAAACATTACGAAAAAAAAATAAAAACATTACGAAAAAAAAAACTACTCGTCCTCGTCTTCGTCGTCCTCGTCGCCCAAATCATTTCTCATTTTGTTTTTGATTAATTGTTTTTGCTTCTTGATCCAATAGGCGTCGTCGTCGTCCAAATCCTTGGTGCTAGTAGCTAGAAACCTCAACTCCTCCAACGCATTAGTGTGCGGGTCTGTTATGGCTTTATCTCGAAAGCCCTTTCGGCGGCTTCCCGTTTCAGACGAAGCTCCTGCTCCATTAACTCCCCGAATTGGGTTGATGCGCTACTTCCACCGGTGCTCGCCGTGGCGTCAGATTTGGTTTTCTTGGCGGGCCGTGGTTTGCCGGCCGGACGTGGTCGTGCATCGTGACCGAATAGATCCTCTTGGGTAGCCCCGGGGACGTCTCCGGTTAAGTCAACTTGTTCGGGTGCGTTCCATTTCGGGTGGAATCTCAAAACGGCCCAAGCATCTTCTTGAGAAAACGCGACCCCTTTATGCTCGTCACGGTAAATACTTTGAGCCCGTTTCAAATAATCCACATCGTTTTCGCCACTTTTCCCCAAACGTTTGGCCCGTTTGTACGCGGCGTTGAACTTTTGGCAATTGGCATTCAACGTATGCCATTTGCTAGTCAACATATCCTTTGTACGTTTTTGAAAACTTTTCGAATTGAACTCGTTCAAAACCCGATACCAAAACGTTTCATGCTTTTGTGACCTTCCGACATTATTATCTTCCGAAACGGCCACGTAACATGTTGCAAGCAATTCTTCTTCGACCGGTAGCCAACGGCCCACTGCTACCGGCTCTTGGGGCTCGTCTTCAACATTTTTTCCTCTTTTTGACATTTTTTTTCTTGCGACCGCCTTTTTTTGGCGAATCGACTTGTTGAGGTTGAGTGAGTGATTGGGAAGTTTCTGAGTTGAATGATGGTGGGTTGTGTTGTAGATCTTGGAATTCACGGTTTAGGACTTGTGATTGTTGCCATCGGAAAAAAGCTTGTTGTTGTTCTTGTTGGTATTGTTGAAACTGTTCCGGCGTCATCGACCCGGTGAGGAGATTCATAAAACCGTTGTTGGGAAATTCGGACATTTTTTTTATTGCTAAAAAGATGTATATTTGTATTTGAAGAGTGGTGAATTTGTATGTGAATTTGTATTTGGTAATGTGTTGTATATATAGTGAGTTGAGTGAGGTGGGTAAAATGATTTTTTTTCCACTGCTACCGGCTCTTGGGGCTCGTCTTCAACATTTTTTCCTCTTTTTGACATTTTTTCTTGCGACCGCCTTTTTTTGGCGAATCGACTTGTTGAGGGAAAGGGTAAAATATAAACAAACCGTTTCAGGAGGGTAAAATAAATTTAAAAAAAAAAAAACCCCAACGCGCGTTGGCCGGCCAACGCCGGACAACGGTGTAGTAACGCCGGCCAACGCCGTTGCCGGCGTTACTACACCTAACGCTCTAAGTCTAGTAAACGTCTAGTACTGTTGTCGACTGTCTCCTGTTTCAAGTCACCGGTGTCGGTCAACGTTCAAAACCATTTGTACCACCTTTAGAAAAAGAAATTTTGGGACAATAATTTTTAACGCGTTGTCCAGAAAACTGACATTTCATTTTTTGCAATTATTATACTTAGTGGTATAACTTTTATAAAATCTATGTAACATGTGTTTATAACGAGTGTTGTAAACAAGATAAATTACGTATATTATTATCAAGATAAAATCTATGATACATCCGCCCCTGGTTGACGGCAGTGACGGAGCCAGGGGGTGTCCCGCGGGTGCCTTATACACCTATATATTTTTTCGATGTAGTGTTAACTTTTTAGAAAAACAACGATTTTCTTCAAAATGTCTCATAATGCACTTGTCCTCCAAATGTGTTCTAGGTCTTATTGTTTTAATGATTTTTCATATTACTTTACTTGTAAACTCTATCTATATTACGGATAAAAAAAATCATTTCTGTGTATACGTCATATTTAGTCCTGGTTTCGTTGTCCCTGGTATACGGCAGGGGCTTTACTATAACCCTCATATCTGTTTCAGTACATTAATCCTACGACAGTTGATAAAAAAAGAATAAGATGATAAAAATGTTAAAAACTAGTCAAAATAAAAGTGATATAATTTTATTTTTTCTCTTACATTATATCTAATATTATTGAAATAGCATATCACTAAACAACTACAGTAATCAATTGTACCTTAAGCTATAATAAGGGATAATCACAAAAATACCCATTTTTTCAACCCCACTTCAAAAAATAACCAAAAAAAATTTCAAAATGCCAAAATACCCATAAAAATAGCAAATTTTGACACTTTTGCGAAATTGAGAAAAATATCAAAAAAATTAGATTTTTTTAGAATATATCGCAAAAAATATATTATTATTATCAAGATAAAATCTATGATACATCCGCCCCTGGTTGACGGTAGGGACGGAGCCAGTGGGTGTCTTATACACCTATATATTTTTTCGATGTAGTGTTAACTTTTTAGAAAAACAACGATTTTTCTCAAATGTATCATAAATGCATCCGGTCCATCCAAATGTGTTTCTAGTCTTATTGTTTTAATGAAATTTTCATTTTACTTTACTTTGTAACTCTATTATATTACGGATAAAAAAATGTGTACACGGTCATATTTAGTCCTGGTTTCGTCCCTGGTTGACGGCAGGGGCTTTACAATAACCATCATATCTGTTACAGTACATTATATCTACCGAAGTTGATAAAAAAAGAATAAGATGATAAAAATGCTAAAAACTAGTCAAAATAAAAGTGATATAATTTTATTTTATTCTCTTACATTATATCTAATATTATTGAAATAGCATATCACTAATCAATTGTACCTTAAGCTATAATAACTGTTATTTCTTTGTTAAGTACTGTAATAATTCTTACGGTGGTTACTTCTATGTTAAGTGTGCTCTTAAGCTATAATAATTGGTAATCGATCCTTGTATCTTAGATATTTAAAATAAGTCTCAAATGATCTCCAAATCATTGTAAATCTGCCGATTCACTTTACTTTCGCACATAACCTATACTTAAATTGTAGCAAGATGTAACAATTCACTACAAGTGTTTTAGAAAAGGAACTTTTATAGAAATAATGTATGTTAGTTAACCTCCAAAAAGACTAACGTTTCATTTACTTTGAGTTGACGAGTAAAACGACCATATTTTCCACCAACTCACAAGTCTTTTTGTCGAATTTTTTCCAGTTCTTGCACAACATGTGTATCATAGTTGATGTAAACCTGGACCACCTAGATGTTATTGAAACAAGAAAATTTTAACAAATATAACGTACTCAAAGTCCATTTTTTATTGGATTGTTTTCATGAAGACTTGTAATTACCTCAGTTTCGTATATAAGTTTTTTGATTATTTCCGCAAGACATTATTGGAGTCAAACTAAAACTAGACCACCCAGAAGCTGTAGTAGCAGTAATATATTACTCCGTATTAATTAAAACCAGGTTACGTACAATAAGAAAATGTTATCGTAACCCTTGAGAAAATATGACACAGAGAATGTAATGCGTGAAATGTGTACATTTGCAGAAATCCGTTTTCGACTTCCACGATCATGTTTTTTGTAACGTACTTGGTGTCTTGGTACATTGTTTATATACTAGAAAGAAAAAAAGAATTTCAGCCCCGCGTTTTCATTCCCTATATAATAACAACCAAAATCCACAATGGCAAGCACACCAGTTTTTAAGTTTATATTATCTATCTTTTTTAGTTCCATTATAATCCCATCATTCTCTTGTCCCATTCATCAAAAGCAAGCACTGCTACACTTCAAATCCACCCTCGCCTCCATCTACAATTCCAAATATTCCTTTAACTTTGTAGAACTAGACTCATGGAATTCGACTTCCGATTGTTGTTCTTGGGAGCGTGTTAATTGCTCCACAACCGGAAGTGTTACCGAGCTTCAGCTATCTGACGTAGCCGCCCCTCCAGATGTCGAACGAGTTCCAATATCTTCAGACATCTTGACTCCTCTTTTTCATATCAGGTCACTTGAATGGCTTGATGTATCGGCGAATTCATATGAAGGCCAGATCCCTGGAGATGGGTTTGGTAATCTCACCAAACTGCTTCATCTTGACATCAGTTATAACAACTTCAATGGTTCCATCCCCAGCCAACTTTTCCAGCTAACAAATTTACGTTACTTGGACATAAGTGATAATTATCTCGAGGGAAAACTAGGACCTGAACTGGGTTCTTTTCGAAAATTGACTACATTGTGGTTAAGTAATAATCGTTTCCAGGGTCCGATTCCTGCTCAACTTTTCGCACTCGAATCTCTTCAAGATCTTGATCTTAGATACAATAAGCTCGGGGGAGGTATAAGTCCTGAAATTGGTAAGCTTCGAAATCTTGGATAACTGTCATTGAATAATAATAAATTTTCTTTGGGGAAGAGATTGAAAATTTAACAAAGTTAATGGATGTTTCATTACAAAATAATCGTTTCTCCGGTGGAATCCCATCATCAATTGCAAACCTCACAAAATTAGAATCACTGGATTTGTCACAAAATTCTTTACCATCGGAAACACGGCCGTCTCATTGATTTTGGTGGCCATATGCCATAGTTTTAAAGTAGCCCTATGATACAATTTTGTTGATATATATATAAGCTTCATGCATGTCGCACTAATTGTTATAAACACTCCCAAACATTATAACATGAGCAGTTCATGTCACAATTATACATATAGAGCTATGTTTTTTTTAGTGTGTGTGATTATGTCGCAAACATACCCTCTTCACATATGTGTGAGTGTGATTATGTCGCAAAATTTTCGATTCCAAATTAAATTGCATAACATCAATTAAGGCATAATCAATAAGAATTGATGTATTCCTAATAAAAATAATTTGAAAATAACGTAAACTAAGAATTGTGGGTGGAAAATGAATTGAATGAGTTATGTCTTCAATATTTAAAAAAGAAAAGTTATATCTTTTATTCGTCACAGCCAAAATAAAATACTAAATGAAAAATGATGTAATTATTTCATAAAACTAAACTACAATAGTTAAATCAGGTAGGGTGTTGATCGGTTCGGTTATCGGGTTATTCGGTTTGTTCGGTTCAGTTATTTCGGTTAATTTTTTTTCTTGGGTCAATCCGAAAACCGAACTAAACCGAACTAGATTTCAACCAAACCGAACTGAAAACCGAATTTGAATTCGGTTCGGTTTTCGGGTTGACCCGAATATCTCGAATTACACTATTTATTTATTTTTTTTAAAAAGAAAAAACTACATAGATATTTAGCAAAAAAAATTATTTTAAGAATAAAAAGTGTTTTTATACCAGGATAAATTTTTATGGATATTTATATATTATATATATAAATATATAAAAAATATATATATTTATAAAAATTCGGTTTTCGGTTCGGTTCTCGGTTCAGACTGCCAAACCATATCCAACCCGAGAACCGAATTCGTAGTTCGGTTCGGTTTTGGCAAATTCGGTCTGGTTATTAGTTCGGTTCAGTTATTTTCGGTTCGGTTTCGGTTTTCGGTTTTCTCGGTTTTTCTGCTCACCCCTAGTTTACTCTACAATCAAATCAGGCCCTTTATAAGCAAATTCTAATGGGCTTATTGTTACCGCTTACCAGCCGGGCCTAATTGGAAATTCTGACCTTTACAGGAAGACTAACCAACTTGACTTTTCTGGACCTGAGCAGTAACCAGTTTACAGGCCCAATACCATCATCGATGCAAAACTTGAGCAAGTTATACTACCTTTCGCTCACCAACAACATGCTCACAGGGGAGATTCCAACTTGGTTATTCAAAATCAGAACTCTAAAGGAATTATACATCGGTGGAAAGGGAAGCAAGTTGATTTGGAATAACACAACTAAGGTTGATCCAAGATGTAGTCTTCAATGGATCTCAATGACTTCTTGTGGAATTTCAGGCCAAATTCCTGAATGGATTTCATCACAGAAAGAATTGTTTCGCCTTGATTTGAGCGGGAATAAATTGGAGGGAAGATTCCCACATTGGCTGGCGGAGATGAACAACATCACATCGATAGATCTTTCAGATAACAACCTCAACGGACAAATCCCGCCTCGCCTATTTGAATCTGATCGGTTACAGCTTCTTGATTTGTCACGGAACAATTTTTCAGGGGAGTTGCCAGAAAACATAGGTAACACCTCAAGGATCCGTTATCTTATGGTTTCGGAAAATGATTTTTCAGGACTAATCCCAAAGTCCATCTCCAATTTAACGGGATTAGAGTTACTCGACTTGTCCCGAAATAGATTCTCTGGTAACTTACCTGTTTTGGGAGCTGATTACCTGGATTTGTCCGACAATGATATCTCTGGTAAGATCCCGACGAATTTTCCTGAAAGAACCGAAATTCTTTATCTAGGCGGGAATAAGTTTGCTGGCAGTCTGCCTATTAATTTGACTAAATTAGTCAACCTTAGAGTTCTTGATCTTCATAACAGCATTATCACGGGAAACTTACAAGATATTCTCCCTCAAATCCCTACTCTTGAAATCCTTATCCTAAGAAACACTTCCCTTAACGGATTTATCCCGAACAGTATTTCCAAGTGCACTTCTCTTCGAATTCTTGATCTCTCCAGGAACAACCTAACTGGAAGCATTCCACGACAGATGGCAAACCTTCCACTAATGTCAGCATCATCGAATTCTACAGATGATTTGCACGAAGACCAGCTACAAGACTTAATAGTTAATTGGAAGAAATCTTCTCAACGCCTACACAACCTTCATTTCTTTGTTATGTTGGACTTGTCGGGTAACAATATTTCTGGTGAAATACCGGCATCATTAGGAAATCTCAAAGCTCTACAACAGCTCAACATATCACACAACAAGATTTCTGGGAACATTCCATTGACATTTGGCAATCTAGTGCGCATAGAGAGCTTGGATGTTTCGCACAATCAACTCTCAGGTTCAATTCCTCAATCACTAGGTCAGCTTGGCAACCTTACAATTCTAGATGTGAGCAACAACATGTTGACAGGTAAAATTCCTCGTGGTAGGCAAATGGACACTATGAATGAGTTGAGTTATTTTCAAAACAATAGTGGATTATGCGGTATGCAGATTAAAATCACTTGTCCGGGGGATATTCCATCATTGGAAGGAAGAGTCGAGGAAGAGGAGGATCTATCATGGATGTTTTGGGAAGGAACATGGATCGGTTTTCCGATTGGGTTCTTTTCAACAATCTTGATAATGAGCTACCTTCTAAAGTTTATACAACTTTTCAATATTTGGTAAGAACTCCTGTTGAGTTTGCTCTTTGTCAATCCTTGTATCAGTCAAGCTTTTATTGTTTATATTTTGTTTATAGTATATACTTTGTTTCTAGCGTTTCACTAGTTAATTTCAATTGTAATATTATTATTTGTGGCGTGTAAATAAAATCCGTATGATTCATGATAAGAATAACAGCGCCTATTAGCTTCTATTACAAAATGTTTACTACGACGGGAAGAAAAAAGATTTGCATCAGACTTTATGTTTGTAAAATTTAAAGTAAATATTATGTTTCTCTTCTATATTTGTAGTTACTGGAATAAACATAGTTGGAGATGCCGATATGTGTTTATTTTCCTATGTAATAAAAGAAAAAGATGATAAAACTGCTGACTAAGTTTAAGAAAGAAAAAAATTACGAGTAGAAAAGTAAGATCAAAATCAAAAAGTGAACCATTGAGCCCTTTTGGCCTGTCTTAATCTTTTTTACAGATGTATAATGTTGGGTTTAACTAGAAAATGAGATTCATGAGCTAAGTAGCTAACTATTGAGGTATGGCTTTGGCCAAGATTAGCAAGTGTGGCCACCCAGTAAGTGTTTGGTCTAAAAAAATCTGTTATATGATTATGTCTCTCTTATGACTAATAAATTGTGGGTTCAAGTCCTGTCGAAACGAAAGTGAGGTTTTGTATACATATGAGATTATACATATTATATTATACGAGTTTGCCTTTAACTAAAAATTATTAACTATGGTCAAACAAAAACAGTACACATACCAATATACTGAGTAAGAAAAGCAGTCGGTGTCTGCGCGTTGCTGCGGGGCTGTTTTTTTTTCGTTTGTCAGAAAGGCATTTTGCTACTCTGGTAAACAACTCGCTGGTCTTTTTCTTTAACTTTTAAATACATTCAAAAGGTTGTATGTAGTTTATTATCATAGATGATAAAGTACAAATATTAGCCAGAAATTAAATAAATTCATGACCACAAAAGATAAAGGTTCAACAAACAATCCCCTTAAGCTTGTTTCAGGGCTTAATATTCTTAACAGCCCAACATAAATACACATGTGCGTATATGCTGTTTCATAACATCAGAAGCAACACCGAAGTTGCAAACATCCTTGCAAGCTCTCACATTTTCAACATGTCATCTTTTTGGGAGCACGGGATCGCTGGTTCCATACACCTATTGAGCAATGCATTTGTAGGGAAGTCAGAACTGCTTCTTTTGACGTTGGTACGCTGGTGCAGAATCATTGGAATTGACACCAACAATGTCCGCCATCATATGGTTACAACCTGCAGAATCCATAATTAGCAGCAGTAAAAATAAGTATTTAGATGGTCAAATTCAATTTTGACCTTAACATATTTGGACACGTTACCGGACTTGCCCGTGTTTCCACTGGATATGAAGCTCCTCATGTAGCAAGAAAGATGCTTACTTGGATTTTATCTGTGTTAACTATCACAAAGGTGCAATATTGATGAATAATATAACAATTAAAAAAATACAAATACCATTTAATATGATATTACCTCTACTGAATAAGCTTAAGACTTTGCCTCATCCAATTCGATGTTACGAATAGGTTGTGGTGCTCCAGATACCGAGTTGGTAAGTGTTTAAAAACAGCCCATAGTTAAAACGGCGTCGTTTACATCGCGATCTTTGGGATCAAAGTCAAAGCATGGCAGTCGTTTACATCGCGATCAAAGTCAAAGCATGGCAGTCAATACACAATATGTTCATAGCGATCCCAAAAATATCATGTATTCCATTTCATTCAATCAAAACTTATATCTAACTGGTCATAAAGTAAAACATTGCGTATTTGCTATGGAAGTCCTTAAAAGTTAAAAGGCATAAGTTGACATTCCAAAACTAATGAGGCTAACAAAAGCTCAATTTCTTTGAATGAAATAAATATATAGATAAAAACATCTAAAAAGTGCTTTTCTGTTGTTGTACAGACTTCTAAACGGAACCTTACCGATTTCTTATTCAAATTAATCTTGCTAAATAAATAAATGCAGGAAGTACCTAATGAGTTTGCGACACAGCATAAGGGTTTTCCAATTCCTTGACGATCCCTCCATCAGCATCCCTCCGATGAAGAGTCACTGAAAACAGAGACGTTGACTTGAACTTCTTTTCTTGATGACCGAGAAAGATGATAAACCATTTCTTTTAGGGAGCAACCAGTTCAACATAACAACACAATGGGCTTAAGGCCTAATGCCCCTCCAGGATTTCAGCAAACACAACCACACCAGCCCACGTTCGGGTTCAATGGCCACCAGCAGGCTCTCTACTCGGCTGCTGTACAAAACCAATCTGCCTCCTCGGGTTCGACTAGTCAAAAGACACAAATTATATCTCTAAACCCTTTCTTACAGACTAAAGGTAAAAAAGATAAGGAATCGAGATTTTAAAAGTCGAATCGATGGACTCAACTGTTAATTAATGTCAGCAAGCGTCATCAGCAACTTGACACCAGCAGACCCACACCTGTCATCAGGCAAACCTGGCATCAGCAACCTGCACCATCAATGCGTCGATAAGTATATAAAAAATGATATCTATATGACAATGGTATTAATTCTTTTTAGTCGCATATTAACTATTATGAATCATAATGCCTGGTGAATAAAAAGGTTAAAGTCAAAAGCAAGATGCCTAATCTCGCAAATAACCATACCCAGTCTGTTTGAAAGCGTATCCAACCACCCGAATTCGCCTCTAACTTCTAGTCATCACAAATCAGCGGTTCAAGATTTATTATACATAAAGTTTTTTGACTCTAAGTGTCTTAGCAATTCATCACGGTCCCAGTTAACTAAATAGTCAAATGAGATCGAGTTATCGATCCAACTTTAATCGTATAATAGTTTCCGTAAATAGAACCTATTCTGGTGTCATCACAAACTGAATATTCGACCCGCATATAGGAATCACTGACCCAAGCCATTAGAAATTTTAAACACAAAATGCAAAACAACTGTTTTTTAATCATATAATAGTGTTGCTCACCTATGTATAGGATTTATTACAGGTTCATGATCTGCACACGCTAGTTTATCCCTTGACATTGGCCATATGTTGCATAGTATCACCCATTGTCTATGCTTGTTGGAGTTGCGACACATGTAAACGTCAGTCCCTACAAAATAGTCATATAAGAATATAATTTTGTTTGCATTAAGTTATGATAATTTCTTTTTTAGCTGATGCATTTTGATGTCGCTGATGTATATCAGGCTTAATAATATTTCGGCAAAAATATAAACTTAACTGCATACGAAGTATGACAGGGGGATTTCAGGTAGCAACTAAGTCAACATAAACCTGTCCCTATGCATTTCGTCTTCCAAAGTGTTACATTTTCCATATTGGATATTCAGCACGGGATTAACACTGTTTCTGCTTACGAATCTGTGAAATTCAACTAATTAATTGTTGGACATTACAAAATAAGATAAGCAATTATTGTTCACTAAGTCGCATAGAAATTACCTCATAGCAAATGTCACAATGCTTCAGCTGCTGTTCGGTCAAAAGCATCTCTTCCGCACAAAGAGGGCAGCTCCTATATCCTTCATCGCTCATGTTTACCTAAAACAATGAGCGCTAACATAAGTACATGTCTCTTCACGTAGAGATATATACACACATACATACTATTGGATAAATACATACATATGTACGTGTTGCCTAATATTACTACAGGTTTCTTTCGCTAATGGCTCTTTTTTTAAGCACCAAACTTTCCTATCCTAACCAATTGTCAACTTCATATGGTGCTTCACATTCACATTATCGGGTGATCGGCTGTTACATTTTGCATACTTTTCTGCTATTTGGCCTATTTCACTTTATGAAAATACAATCTTTTTACTGTTTTGAACATGCTTTATTGGTTTACTAACTTTAAGACCAAATAACCACGTTATCTAATAACCTTATAACCTAACTGATATGGCTAAGACTTACAATGAACAAACATGAACGAACTCAACATTGGCAGAGAAATAGCCGCTGCAATCCTCCACCGCAGCCGCAACCACCACGTCACTAACAACCGGCGGCATCTGTGACAGTCAAAAAAACACCAAACTTTATAAAAACCACTAAAGAAAACTGAAATTAACAAAACCCCCAAATGATGACAAAACCCTAAATTAAAGAATCAAATTTTGTATAAGAAATTTAGTAACTTTTTTGTGTTTAATTCTTATACTGACTTCCCATCCTCTTACTCTCCTAATCCACCTTCATTATCTTCAGCAACTCAAACACATTCATTTTCAGCTGAAAATTTGTTCATAAGCGGCTTGAAGCAGATAATCCAATCAATTTAAACCCAAAACAAAAAAAAAATTATTAACATAAAAACATCAATAGAATCAAAACAAAGAAAACATTGTACCTTTGAAAGGATTATTAAGAAATAACCTTCTCGAATCATGACGCATCTGATGATCACTTCTTTTCTTTGTATAACTTGTGTGTGATACAGGAGATTGGTGAATGGTGGAGACGGTAGATGATGAGAAGAATATTGGTGAAGGAGGATAGACAATATGTGGATAGCTGAAGTGGGTCAACGCATGGGCTGGGCTAACACAATTGGGCTGGACGTTTAACGGTTGTTAAAATGAATAGTAATTTACATCTCAAATGATAATATAACAAGACCGAAAGAAACCCGCGCGTTGCGGCGGGGGCAAATTTGAAACTGCAGAGATGTAAATCCATGGGAATTCTTACCTAGTAAATCCAACAATTAAAGAACATGATGTTTTGAAACTTACAATACATGGAGAAAACACATGCATCGGTTCAACAATGTTACAAAAATAATTCCAACAAAACAAAATCAACCACGCCAAAAGTTAATTATAAGAGAAGGTACACAAATTAATACAATGCCTGTGTGATCTAACATGATGTCCAAAGTAGTTACTTACTGGTTTGAACAACTCCATTTGCTATACCATTACTTTCCAGCTTACAAAGCACATGTCGTGTAGCGCCAACTTCTACTGTCGAACGTTTGTTAAAAAACTTGAGTTGTGGTTGCTTGGTTCTTCGACAACAACTGCAATATAGAATGATGAAGCAAGGTCACATAAACCAAAACCACATAGTCATACACCAAGTATAGACGTATTACAGTTGATTAACTTGAATTCATACCACTTTAACCCAAATTAGAGATATCGTAGATACAATAGTCAGGTTAAACATTTATGTGACAATACACTTGATCCACATATACTATATTCATGTTTGACGACCCAATACTCTTTGACCACTTATTATTCACAATGCACCAACCGATGGCCAATTTTACTATGAAATCTTATGAATATGCAAGTCAAAAATAAAACCAAAGCGAGAAAGATAAAAGATACTTTTCATATAATGTTCACATTTATTTTTATAATAAACGGTCAAATAATGTCAGACACGTGAAGATGACCACACTACCGTTGGTAAAAAAACTAAGTGCAGAGATAACCTTTATAAATAATTTTATTTCGGGGGTTCTTTTAGAATTTAGGCCAAAATTCATGTTGTAGCTGTGAACGTCACTATATGAATGTGCAAAGAACAAAAAATAACTTATAGGATTCAAGCTATGGGTGGGCATCGATATGGTTCACGGAAGGTGTTAGTTGATGCAAATTCATAAAAGAATACAACGTCTCATATCTACTTGTGAGTCGATGATCTCGATTATGTGTTCCATGTACGTATGGAACTGTGAATACATGCAGGTTTATTCTATTGCGAACTAACCTTTTAAGTTGACATGGTAAGGCATCCTTAAGCCACAATCATCAACCAATGTCCATACCACCTGCACAAAACACACATACAAAACTTATTGAGCCATTATCAGTTTACTGAGAATGAGAGACATATGACTTTGCCCCATGAATTAGCAGAACATGTGACACTTAAATTACAATTAAGACGGACATTTCAAAAGAATCATCATCTAAAATCATTATCGAAAGTGACGTGGGGTTTTCTAAAGTTCGTTCCCATGGAGCTGTTTGCTCACAGCTGAAGCCTGAGATTCTATACGCCCTGTGACAACGCTGGTAACATATATCGAAACATGTTGTTGCTGGCGGTTTTTTTCAAGTGCCAAATTCCTTTTTATTAAGGGTGTGGATATTAAACTTAAATTACAATGACTGAAACTTTCAACTGAGCAAAACCAATTTTTTTAGAAACAATCCCTTTATTCGAATTCTAACAGAGAAGGTAGTATGCGCTATACGCCCGTTGAGTACAATTATTAATGTAATCTATTTAGAATTTAACACCAAATGCATGCTGATTGCCATTTTAAAAAAATGCATACCCTTAGACTAAAATCTGGATCCGCCAATAGCAGTCACCCGAAATATGGAAGTGGGTAGAAACCAAACATGACTCTTGACCCTCACAACTAACGATACCCGCTAAAACTTTAAGCCAAACAATTTCGGCCACACAATGATACGGGTGGCGAGGCGAATGTAGGAAGTGTCGATAGACCCTCACAACTAATGAAAGAACATGAACAACCTTGGTTCGTATTCACTAAAAAGAAAACTTAAACATGAACCTGCTCCTGTTAAATGAATGAGGTTTCTTGATTAATAAAAAAATCACGAGTGAAATTACTACTGCAAAAGGCTCTTCCTTCCCACCCAATTCGACATTCACAAACTCGAGTGTCCTTTTCCACCCAGACATAAAAATAAAGCAAATAACATAAACCAACCAACACTTTATCAGTACTCACAATCACACACCCGTAAATAAAACCAAATTCTTATAATCACTCGGCCTGTGACCAAAAGATGAAAAGTCACTTGTTCTTTGACCAAACATAGCTCGGTCACATACACTGTATAGCCGGTGAAGATATGGTTCATTTTCTAGCTTGTTGATCCTTCGAAATCAACACCATATTCAGCAACTGGATCAATAACAGTCTTTTTTATTTTAATTCCTTTTTATTTTTTTCTTTTTTTTTTTTTTGATCAATAACTGGTGTGGTGTGTCATTTACCACCACTCGTGTTAGACGGTATTTTAACAAGTTCACATATTAAAGTTTTTCTCAGGGCGTTATAATAAACTTATATAAGCCGGAAAGTTTCAAATAGCCACAAAAGTGAGCTTATGCAACATAAGGCCAAATCAAATAGCCATAAGTTAGCAATATAAGGCCGAAAACCAAAACCGTAAGCAGCTTAAAAAAACCGAAAACCGGTCTAACCGGTTCGGTTATATTTAACCGAACCGGTTTAAAAAAACCGGTTTTTTAAAAAACCGGTTACGGTTTTTTCGACCGGTTTTTTAAAAAACCGGTTTAGGTTTGCACGTCTACCCCTATTTCATACTTTCATAAAAGAACAAAACAACTTTTGGGTTGGGCCTTCTATAACCAAATTGATTGAGTTTCATGTCTATTGGGCTTCAAAGAAACTTTTTTAACAAAATTAGTTAAAACTAGGTGGAAAGTAGCTCGCGCATTGCGGCGCGAGAATAAATTTGTTTTTACATAAGTCGGATGATATTTTTTAGTAATTTTGTATTTTTAGTATACAGTGTATACTTTGTTCAATACTTTTATAGTTAGGGTGTGGTTTGCCTATTTTGATAATTATGAGGTGTTTTTTTTTTTTTCTATTATTTTCGAAGATTCATTTTGTACATAAGAAGAAACGCCCTAAAAAAAAGAAATTCAAATCAATACTGGACTGATAAAACCGGCCAAAAAACAGGCTCAAATAAGCTCATACAAAGCTTGGAATTTATTTTTCCTTAAACGACATGACCTTTATAGTATAGTACAAGTTGGAATATGACCCGCGCGTTGCGGCGGGTAACGTGTTCTCTGAAAAAACAATGAACATGGTCTAGGTAGCATTTAGAAGTTCCAAAAGTAGTGTTAACAAACATTGTACGAATAACTTCACATATCAAAACATATTCACAACTCATTTCAAATGGTCATTTCCTCATAGGGTTGAATGCTCAAACATGATGTCTTATTTTCCTTCTGTAGTGTTGTGGCTTTCACATGTTAGTACTCAGTCAAAACCAATAGTTTCAGCATACCCTACGCTCCATGAACAAATCAGTGTAAGTATATCAATAATAGGTTACAGGTCTAGGGATGAATACACTTGAAAAAATAAGTTGACTTGCATTTAAAAGGACAACATAAAGTCATACCTTGCATATAGATTATAGATCATGTTATGTAAAAGAATAAAGTGAATTCAAATAGTAATACGCTTACGGGTGATGGTGTCTGCAACTTCCTGAACATTACGATGAATGGATGTCGAGTTAGCTGCTACTTCTTGCGTACAACCATACATACTTTTCAAAGCAAAATTGTCCACACATGGCCGTTTGTGCAATGAGCAAGGATGTGTCTAACGCCAGGTTCCAATATCTTTTCCCACTGAAACATATAAGAGAATAAAATACCATGCGAATGAGGTAATAGTCAAACACGACATCACCAAAGAGTCATACCCTTACGTGTGTTTGTATATTGGCACCTTTCTGAACAGACTTGGGTCGAGATACCGTGCAGGCAGGTGTATCAAACGATAGTACATCACTATTCACACCAAATACACCACCACTCATTCTTTCCACAGTAACGTTGCGTTCGTTTATACCCTGTTGGCCGGTGATAATCAAGTATAAATCTTTCCACTCCATAAAATTTGTTAGCCAAACTATAAGTCTAGCACCGTGATAATCTTCGTTGTATTTGTTAGTCATCACAGATCCAAGTGCTTGCAGCACTGCTTATAGTTAGTAGTGACAACACACGAAAATATGTTACTCCAAAAATTGTTGCATAAACATGTCTTCCTCGCCTCGGTAATGTAAAAAAAAAGGACATTATTAGTTAACTGAGTAAGCTATAACATAATTTACATGATAAAACTCATCCTTGTTTCATGTAGCCTCATATAGCGTAGAAGCAATACGCATCATTATTGTTCTTTAAATTCACCTTTGGTCACCCTAAGTGATTAAACAGTTAAATTTTAGAAATGAATTGCTCATCATCAAGTATATCATAAGTAAAAAGTCACTGATTCAAAAAAAACAACCAACACCACCCCATGGTATATGCATTGTGCGGAAGATATCTTCCCACCATAGTAAAAAAATATCATTGTACATCAGTGAATACCAAACATGCTATTAGAGGTTAACAGAATAATACATCACAGATGTAGAATAATATTTTATAGCCTTGAAGCTCATATAATGTGGCTAGAAGATCAGTTTTTTCATGATGATCAATAGCATTCATGTGTCATAAAATAAACGATCTTTTAATCATTTGTTATACACATTTAGTAAAATATCTTTGTAAGAGATATTCTTTCGATGTGGTACTGTTGTATGAAATCAAAGTCATTCATCAGAGGTCTAAGCTTGAGACGAATCTGACAATTTATAAAATTAATAGATAAAATGACTTTAGAATTTTTGAACAGGTAATATACTTTCTCCTCCTATTACCATAAGCAGTTTTTGGGGATGTTTAGGATTCCAAAGACCAAAAAGCAATTATACTAATAAAGTTTTATGAATGCAAATTTTGCTTTAAAACAATGTAGTACGCAGAAAAGCGTACTCAAATAAGCAACGGTAATCCGTATAGGAAAAATATGAAAGAACATTTCTTGACCCACTCAAAAAAGCTTGAACCATAAGGTGCCAATTTTGCTTTAAAACGTTTATTTGTGATAACCTTTCCAACGGGTTACCATAGCGTTTACGACATTTTTTGGATATAACACACTGTTACGAAAACAATGATATAATAATTAGGAAAAATATGAAAGAATAATTATCGACTTACTGAAAGTTGGAAACATATTGCGAAACCCAAATTTGAAGCAGTATTCACTTCAATTCCGGCCCGCCGGGTCTACTCAGTCCAATCCACTTATGCAAAAGATTTCCACTTTCGGACCCAAACTTGTATCAACCCACAGTTTTCGCAATTCACTTGCATTTTGTAGCTGATGTGCCTCAAGGCCATATACACATCAGATTTTTAAGATACTATGAGTGTAGCAGTAACTGAGGCCGCGGCACTCGGACACGACAGCTGTATTATTCTCTGCAATTTGCATCGACAATGGTCTCAGAGTTGATACTACAAATGTGAGGCAAAAAGATAAGCACTTGTTATAAGTAAAAAAACAGTAAAGACAATTTAAGAAAGTCATTATAACCTAATATATTCATCGTCAGAGGCTCTTCCACATTCTCAGGAGTAGCGTCATCCTTATCGGCCACTACTTCCACCTTATTGTTGTTGTCACCAGTAACGTTTAGACTTTTGCAGATGATGTAAGCAGACATTCAGAAAATGTTAATGAAGTAGTTCGTTCTTTCCCTTGATTTGCAGTTCTAGCTGCTTTGGCATTTGTGGCTAATGGAACTAAGATCAACGATATGAAAAAGGACGACATGGCGGCCGAATTGGAGACATTTTGAACACTGTGTATAAGAGGTTGAGCAAAGGAGGAGGAAGGTTAGGGTTTGGTTTGATGATGGTAAAGTATGATTATTTAACTACCTTTTTGTGACCTTTGCATCCGGAAATGTCAGCCAAGCCATGAACTTGTAGTCTTGTCTGATTCATTTTCTGAGAAACTTTTTATAAGCCTACAATGACAAACACAATAGTAAGGACAATTCCTAAACCAACATGATACTAAATCAAAAGGTTTAGTCCGATTTATCCGTATTTAACCTTCGGGTTTATTCATTGTCTAACATGGAATCAGATTTTTCGTGATTTCGCAGCTCGGGATTCACATGTTAGTATTCAATCTGAGTGTTAATTCTTTAAATGCTTACCGGACCTTGTCTGTAGACTCAACCCCATCGGACCTGTTCCAACCTGCACCAAAAAAAAATATACATTATGACCCAATTGTTGGAGGGATTAAAACTACAATTTAGCCCACTTACCAGAATGTATCATTGAATCAGATTTTTCAATAGCAGTGATGGATCACTCTTCTTCCTCCTCCTCCTCCTCGACCTCCTGCCGTATTCTCCGCCGCACTTTCTGCTTCTTTCCAACCACCACTTTGAAGATTAACACCTGCATATCATCAAACATTTTTTAATCACTAATAATTACTCGAACAATCCAGCAAAAAATTAGTAACTGAAAAATAAATAATTACCTAAATAAAGTTAAGGAAAATTTCATTTAAAACTTAAACCTATAAAAATCACATAAATGCAAAAAAAATACCTCAAAAAACCTTTAAAGGTTGATGGTAGGATTAGGTTTTGTACCTGCACCTACCATATTGAACAAAATGTTATAAAAAAAACCTCTCTAATTAAAACAAACAAAAATTGATGAGAAGAAGATGATACCTCAGTTTTTATGTTTGAAATAGATTGTTTATGAATTGGGATGGATCTTCAGATTGTGGTAAAATTGATGAATCGACACCGGTAGGAGCTCTAGAAGACTCTGGTATGTATCTGGCATAAAATAAAAAGAAAGTGAGCCGGTGGACATATAAGGAACGAAAAAAGACAATTTTGTTGGGCCATAGAAAACAGGCTGAAGAGAGCCCACTATCAAAACGGCAATGCCGTTGGTCGTTTTTGTGTTGGCTTTTAGTATATACGAGTTGTAAAATGACCCGCGCGTTGCGGCGGGGGCTAAGCAAATGTCGAAAGATATTTAGCTTTGATAATAATATGGGCTAAAAGTAGTCCGGTTAATTGAAATTTTTTTTAGAAAATCGTGCGTATTTTAGAAGCGTTGCAATATTGGCTTCGTTTTAATCGCAATTCGAAAATATTTCTACGGGTATTTTTTTATATGAATGGAAAAATCGTAAATAGTTAAAAATTGAAGGTCCGTTTTGTATTTTTTTTAACTTTTGGCATTGTAGCACTGTAGCAGTTGGGCTAGATGTTGGACTAAACTTAAAAAAAAAACTACTTGGGCCGGCCCAAAATGGGAGCCCAAGTCAAACTTGCGGTCAAACATTTGCTCCATAGTATATAGATAAATATTGGCCTAGTTTTAATCGCAATTCGAAAATATTTCTACGGGTATTTTTTTGATATGAATGGGAAAATCGTAAATAGTTAAAAGTTGAGGGTCCGTTTTGTAATTTTTTTACTTTTGGCATTGTAGCACTGTAGCAGTTGGGCTAGATGTTGGACTAAACTTTAAAAAAAAAAAAAACTACTTAAAGTGGGAGCCCAAGTCAAACATTTGTTCCATGGTATATAGAGTAATGTTGGACTAAACTTAAAAAAAATAAAAAAACTACTTGGGCCGACCCAAAGTGGGAGCCCAAGTCAAACTTGCGGTCAAACATTTGCTCCATAGTATATAGAGTAATTAAAATCTAGAGTATATAGAAAGAAGATATTATCTTGGCAACAGGAAAAAACGTGAAGAAGATAAATACTTTACAGGCATTAACATAGACATATGTATTTAAATGGAAGAGTCTGAAAAGAAAATTATTAAGACAACATTCGTTTTGCGTTATTTGTAAACTGTAAGTTCCGAACTTCAGATGGAAAAGTTAGTAAAAAGTAAGTATGTACGGATGTACCTGACTACATATTTCTTCGTGAAGTGGCAAAAGCTCATTGTATCTAATTTTCAAATCAGACATCTCAGCTTGTAAATTTTCATACTCAGATAAGCTATGTCCACCTAGTGTTTGCTGAACAAACCTGTTAACACAATTATTAAGAAAAATTATAAGTTTAGAAAATATCGCAATCTGTGAAAGTTTTATTTAGGTAAAGACAATTCATTGTAATTTTATTGCTACCTAAAATAAATTTAAGTGTTAACTGAAATCTAGGAAATATTATTAAAACATTCGGACTTTTGCAGCTATATATGTATTCAGGTCGCAATTAAAAAATTGTCTTCAGCTTAATGTAAAAACGTTAATTCGACTAATTGGGTTTCAAGTCCTCATCTCATAGAATCTGCTCTACCTTAATTCAACTTTAGTGAGATAATAGGTGGCTGGAGCTAAATGGATAATCTTTTTACTTTTGACGAAGTCCTTGCCATCATGTGCTCCATCA
>BQNB010011385.1:0-78513 GCA_026074375.1 Tanacetum coccineum | reverse complement strand
ATTATCTTGTGTTATTGATCTGAGAAGTAACACGCCCCGGACCCTTATTCCGCTGCGACCCAATTTGGGGGTGTTACACTCTTAGTGGCGGTCCCAGCTAGGGGTGTCAATAATCTTGACTCGACCCGAACCCGACCAGACCCGAACCCAAATAAGGATAACCAGGTCGGGTTACTCGAGTTCAAAATTCAACTACGGTCAATCGGGTCAACCCGAATATAAAATAAGATCGGGTATCGAGTCGAAATACTATGCCTATTCTGGTTCGGGTCAACCCGATTGACCCGAAGTAGTTTTTTTGTATCCTTATACTATAAAAGATTCAGTTTCCTATATTCAACGTGCTGTCTTAATGAGGGAGCATTTACAAATCGTCTTCAAGAGCAGCCTCTCCATTTGCCTATCATTGAAGTTGCAAGCAGGTACAGGGTTTTAATGAGGGAGCATTTACAAATCGTCTTCATTAGCAGCCTCTCCATTTTCCAACCATTAAAGTTGCAAGCAGGTACATGGTTTTGTTCTTTTATGGTTCAATTTTGTTCGCCCCCAATTTTTATTATTGACCTAATTTTTTAAATTGATTGATTTATTTGATTGGGTATATTTTCAGGTTATTGATTTGTAGGTCTAATTGACAATCACAATCAAATATCATTCTAAGGTATGTTATATTCTGAGTTATTGATTATTTTTGTGTGATTTTAAAATATGTTGCTATGATTATTTTTGAATGGGAGCCGTTTTTCAGTTTCGTGATTAAAATCAATGAACATCATGTGTTCGATAGCTTAATTTTAATCCAGCTTATATGCTAATGACCTTATATACTCATCATATTTCAAAGTAAGATAACAAAGTTTAAAATGGGTTTCCTTCTTTCAAGCTCTGAACTTATTAGGATTGATGAGTGGATCATCCCACCACCAGCTACACCTGCTCCATATCAGATGTGGGCGATTGTTGGTGTCTGATGTAACAAGATTGAAAAATAGAAGGAGAAACAAAGTGACAAGTCCGTTGTCCGGTAAAAGAGAAAGATACTTGAAGGATGAAAAAATTACGGACGAACAATCGATGCTACTTCTGCCAATAAGAAACTAAATAAGGTATGTGTATATAAGTTTTAATTTAATAATGGTATTGTGTAGCTAAAATACCTACTCATACTGAATACATATTCAGAAGCTAATCGAATTACGAGTAGATGTGGCCGAATTATGGATTGAGTAGCGGGTCATTAATAGCGTGTTAATTATCTAACGCCTTCAATTAAGTGATTTACTATTTAAATAATGATCGAGGATCTTTTACATCGATAAGCAGTTTCAAAAGAATTAGTAGATAGACAGTTTTATTAAGGAATCCCAAATACCCCATGAGTTGTTTAAGTGTGTCATGAAAATTACCTCGCCCCAACCAGGAACAACTTTTGAAAGTTGGTGGCTTTATTGTGTTTTGACCGCATTTATAGTGTCAATTTAGTGTTCAAATACTAATTTAAGATATATTGTGTTATATAGTACAAATTAGAACCATGGATCAAGCATTATACATGTTTAGTTGGTGCAATAGGTAGATCTAGGAGGTTACCCAAAGCTAAAAATATTGGCTGCACCACTTAATAGTGCACTGCTTATTGGTCGCAATGAGTTACAAACACGCAGGTCGTGATGAGGTGTTCCTAGGTATGAAAATGGTAGGGTCATGTATGTTAATGGTAGTCGTCGTGGTGGTAGTGGTTGGGGAAATAGAGGTGGTGAGTAGGGTGTTAAATTGATGGGGAAATGGTTAAGAGATAAAAACAGGGACGACATCATGTAAATCGTTTTTTCATATGTTAATGATTGATTTCTAGGCAATTGATCTTTTTGGTGTATGCAATAAATTTATCAGGTTCTACATTATTACCTTGGAGCCACTTTTTGATTTATAAACGTGTTTAGTAAGCAGGGTGGTAAGTTCTTTGCGTGGAAGTTTAAGTTGGATGCTAACCAAGAAAAAAACAAAAAACGAGATAGAGGAGACTGATAATGTTAGGAATTATATGAAGAAGAAATATGATCCGGTCGACCGTGAATTGATTTTGAAAGCCATTTTAAAGAAATTAGAAGTAACTGATATCACGTATTTAGATATCGCTAATAAGTTTTACACTTGATGTGACTAACTAGATAAGCTATATTGAAAACACATTATTACGTTAGCAATCACACATCTTAACAGACTCAAACCATAACAAAATGATATGTGATTTATGTCATAAAGACAAGCACATGAGACCATGACCATAGTTAAGCCATATTGGGTCCTACTGGTAGTCGGCAATATGTATTGCTGATAGGTGCCGGATGCGGGCTTATCCCATAGAAACTTTGCTGTTAAGATGAGAATAGCATTATAAACACTTTTGCGCTGTCAAACTAATTTCTTATCATTAAAAATAATAACCGATGACAACAATTTGCTTTTATGTTATAGCATAGAACGTTATTAGTCTGTGTAGCTAATAGTTTAACATACATCACTATGCCTGCTAATGAAGGTCACTCAGAATTTGATGCTTGCTGTAGGTATGTGGGTGTAGGAGGATAATGACTTTAAATTCAGAATTCTTTTATGTTTGCTTACACTAGATCAATGGACATACTATATATTCAGGGTTCTTTCTCGCTAATAGGACATTTTTCAGAACCTAAGCGTCTACAAGACTAGATTCTGCAAGAGTATATTTAGATGTCAGTAGAAATATATCTACGATATCTTTGCACAAGATGGTGTGAGTTCCATGATAGAACACAGACTTGCCAGATTTATATAGGATCAATTAATGATCAGATATGCACTTAATGATCTAAACTAATCAAAACTGACGTGACCCATGACCAAAGATGGGATCAATGATCGACCAGATCTGTAATTAATGATCTGATCTAATCGGTACTGACCTGACCCATGATCAAACTAAGTATATCTGATCCATTAACTAATAGACAGGCCTAATTCCCTATAAGAAACGGTTAGTGGCTCTTTTATCATCATTGTAATCCAGAGTTACAACGAACGCAACAACCATTGGACCTCCAATCATGTTTGTAGCATGTAGTTAATTCCCACGTTTTATTAATACTACTGTTAATCTCATGTTGTCACAAGTAATGCTAATGTGTAATGATAATTAACATATGTTTGAATAGTATTTTTAATTCCCAGCTACCGGTTTAGTTGCAGAAATATATTTGGTGCTACTGTCGCTTAAATTCCTAGCTATCGCTATAATTCCCAGCTAATTAGGAAAGTGTTAGTGTCTGTTTGTATTTCAAGATGCTCTCCCAAACACCTTCTAAGAAACATTTAGGATCACCTTGGATATGGTTTAGTGATAACCAACTATAGTTTAGAAAGTTTGTCGTTACTATGTTAATACTCTTTAGAATGCATTAAAGTTACCACAAACTGCAGCCTCAAATGCCTTTTTTATTGCATACGTTGTTACATAAGCTTTAGCTGTTATGGACGACCCTTTTCGTGATGACACTTATGACTTTTGTTTAGGCAGACTGGGAGTATACGGACTGCAGGTATGACACATTTATGTTGAGGTGTTGCATTTAATTTGTATATGTTATGTATTTATTTTTTGGGTTCTCATAAATGATTGAATTTAGGTGAATCATCTTCTATCAGTTTTTGGGCAGAAAACAGATGCCAAGAGGTTACAAAAGCATGCTGACTTTAGAATTGTTGCATTTGTTAGTCCCTCTCGCGAAGGTTATTAACAACTATTGATATTCTTCATTCTTTGCACCAATTGTTTGTTTGCTGCAATTGTTGCAATTAAAGGGTGCTTACATTTTCGCCTTCTCATATAACACAAGTTTCGGCTTTCACGATTCTGTTGGCCAAAAAAGAAACCTATCTCGAAACTTCTGCCGCCGACAGAGAAATCTTGTTGCCGGATCTTTTGTAACACCAATCCAGATGGCATCCGAGAATATAGGATCCAAAAGCACTCGGACACAAGGTATTGTCTTTGTACCTTTTACGATCAAGTGACATGGTTGATGTTGCCTTGAAATCCAAACACAAGGAAAACGAGGCCTATCTTTCTGAGAGGTCTGTTAAATGAATGTATAAGAGTATTTTGTATTTCCAAAATACTAAATATACCTTTTTATTGATGTTGATTTTCTTTTGTGCAGACCATTAGCCAAGCATACTATGAAGTCGAAGTTGTTAAAGTGGGTATTTTTAGAAAAATTAATTTGTATAATTTCTTTAAGGTTAAATTGTAATTACTTTTTAAGATGTTGCTTAAATTAATCAGCATTAACGTCGCGTTCATGTGAGTGAAAGGGACTTGACTGAATCTGATAGAATTGTTGGCGAACTTCTTCAACTAGGAGGTTATCTTAAACTAATAGAGTTTGGTCTTGACGGTAGGATTCCACTTTGTTTCCCTAAGCCTAATTATGGAATTTTTGTAACCTAAAATTTGCAAATTTCTTACTGTTGAGATGTTGCAGATTGTGTGGATGGAATTGAGGCTTAAAAGTTATTTGGATATGCCAGTTATATGGATTGTAAAAATAGTAAACTTTCTTATCCGTTGGAAAAATTCAAGTCTCATATATCTGGAAGAAGCTTTGACATTAGCCGTTTTATTCAGCGGATGGGGGAGAAAGCTACAACTCTTCCAAAATATGCTTTCTTTCCATCAATACTTACAGGTAACATCGTTCATACTCATATCAGTTTACTGATAAAAAACTTTCTTAAATCTTTTTCTTATTAGTGTTAAACTTCAACAAGGGACTATAAATCTTTGGCCAATTTGTTTGCGTGTAAGCTAAATTTCAACCCGAGTATGCATGCATAAGAAAAGGTTTTTTGTTTTTTCGTTTTGTCAATCCCCCTGCCTAACCGTGTTCATAAGATCCTAAAATATTCATTTGGCTTATGTTGTCTATTTGTAGGATTCTTAAGTGAAGGTTGCTAAAGAAGAAGCAATTGTGATTAGTTGTATAATTGTACAAGTACCGGTGTTGGTATAAATTGCTCACGTGTATGTATATGCAAATGTGTTAAATTTGTTTGTGCATGGTATGGCCTAATTACTTAATACATGATTTATGATCTATAGTCAAATTTAAACTTAGAAATACGACGGCACATACCTCAACACACTTGCGATAAATGACAAACACGAATATAATATGTTAATTTAATCTCAATATTTTTGGCCGAGCATGTTTGTGAGCAACGCACAAGTATGAAGTTATATGATGCTTCACATAAGTAAAACTTATAGATTTAGAAATGTTATAAGTTGTCTAAGTGTATGCAAGTTTTGTTATAAGTTTTTATAAAGTTAGCTTATTGGTTAGTGATACAGTCTTCTAATTTAATGTACATTGAAAGCGGAATTCATACAGGTTACATAACTTCAAAGTTACAGTGCTCAAATGAAGAAAGTAGCTTACAACCCTTGCATAACTTTAGTACAATTAATAAGAAGATGAAACTATAAGAATTGTAACAAGAGTGTAACAATCAAAGTTTGCCCACACACTAAGCCCAATGCAACGCACGGGTGTTGACGACAAAATGTTCTAGGCGTAATAAATTTGGCCCATTTATTGATGTTAGACATATACTATATTCATATCATTATATTACACTAACATTCTATTTTTATTTCCAACTAAGCTTGCAAGGTATATTTTGTAACAAATGGTATATAATTTTTTTTAATGTGCATGGTACATTTGTCACAAATAGTAGATAAACTTTTTGATAACCATTGTTAATCTTCTGTTACAAAATATAAAAGCCATTATTTGATAAAGCCATTGATTCTTCCAATAATAATAGAAGGTTAATTCTTTTGTTAATAAGTATAAAATATCTAAATAATTATGTGTGTTACTTTTATATTTGTGTAATGTGAGATTAAGTTTAATGGTATTATTATAAGAATCAATTATGTGATTTTATAAATAGGACAGACTCGAATTCGACCTGACCCGATTCGACTTGGACCCGACCCGTTTGACCTGAACCCGACTAACTCGAGTTAAAATAGGGTCGGATTCGGGTATATTATTTTTATCCTCGACCCGACTTGAACCCGACCCGTTTGACCTGAACCCGACCAACCCGACCCGATTAACACCCCTAGTCCCGGCGGTCCTAGATATATCTGGGAGCCGTCTAGCCACTAAGGGGGCCGCCACTAGACTGACCCTTCCTTTTTTGTCTTTTTGTGGGGAAGGTTGAAACATGTATGATGTTTTTTGTTTTGGGGGGAAAACGGAATTCAAACTTTTATATTTAAATAAAACATTATTTTTATTTACAACACTATTTTGTATATTTTTAATTTTGTAAAAATAGTTTTGTAGAAATGTGATGGTTAAGAAGAAAAATTATTTTCTTGATCACTAATCATGTTTAATGATTTGTTTATTCATACCTTAAGTGATTTACGTCGAAATGGAAATTTACGATTAATAACACGTAAACGTTTATTTTTATAGTAGACGTTTTTACATTTTGTCATCTTCAAACGTAGAGAAGTCGAAAAATATAAATAACATTTTTAGGCATTATTTGTATTAACAGTAAGAATGTATTAGACCTTAGTGTTTTTAGTTAATAAAACTCTTTACCAGTGGTTTATGTATACGGGACATGGTTTTAAAAAGCACGCCATGGCGTCGCAAAGGCCTCGCAAAGGCGCGAGGCGTGACCTCCACGCCACGCAATAGACCAAGGCTTGGGCTTAAGGCTTGACGTGAGATGAGGAGTGAAAAAACGTGATAAGATGCGATAAAACGTGATGCGTGAAGGCTTTTTTGAATTCAATTTCGATAAAAATCTTATTTTTATATAGAAATAAAAAAGATTGCATGCAAAGATAGTTTCTTGAATTTATTCCTTTTATATGACACTTTTTGTAAACTCAATATATTTTTATTATGATATAAATATATAAATCTATAAATATTTTCATATTTTGTGCCGCTTTAAGTCACGTCTTAAAAACGTCATGACTCGCCATGGCTTGCAAAGGCATGAGACTTGGCCATACCACCACGCCACGCCTCATGCTATATATAACCTTGATACGGGATAAAAAAAGGTGGAATGAAATATCGATCGATAAACTGAGTGAGAGGATGGCGCATGCAACATGTTGACTAGCAAAACTGAATTACAGTTTAGAGTTGCATGACATTATTGTAACTAGAAATTAAAAAGAAACTATCGATCTACCTATATATCTATAAACTTTAGTTCCACGATATAAATGTGAGTATATATCAAACATTTAATTTATCAAAATTAAATAAATAAATATGAGTATTTACGATGTGAAATACTTGTTTAAAAAAAAGTAAATAGATAAACAAAATATGTGAAAACTTTCACTACTAAAAAAAGTCTATTAACATCTTTTGCGAGAGATTAATAGGCAGAGGCGGAGCCAAAATATTTTATTGACGGTGAGACGAAACATAATTTTTCTAAGTTTAATAACTCACAATTTTACAAGGTTATTGATTTTATAACTAGATTATGACTTATCAAGAAAAAAGATTTTTAATATATAATTGAGCTGAAAAATAAAATAGGAGCCAAAAAATTAACTAAAAAATAAAATGATATTAACAATAATATGCCTAAACTTTAAGTTGACTAGTCACAAAATTAGGTAAAAATAAAACAACATAAGGAAAAAGATCATCTCATGTTCATTTGAACATGAGAGGTAATGTTCTGTTTTATCTGATTGTACATTTGATTATTTTAATCAAATATACAATCAAATAAAGCAGAACATTACATCTCATGTTCAAATGAACATGAGAGGATCCTTATCCATTGGAATGAGTTGCTTTTCATTCTTCATGTCACGTGAGTCACTACATAAGAAAAGAGATAGAGACAGAGAGAGAGAGAATTCCATCTTCTTCCTTTCATCAACTCTAGGATTCTTTTACAAGGTTTACCCTTTAACAAAAAACTCTTTCACTATTAGTCCTTCGTTATCAAAGGACCTTAACGACCATTGTTCAAGGACTTAAACTACAACAACAACAACAAGAAGTTAAATAACAACATAAATTTATCTACTTAAGATCCTTAATCATTTTCACACATCAGAATTTAATGAAATCGAATGATATGGAATCTTCATGCTCGAATTTAGAAGAGAAAGAGTTACAAAAATGCAACTCAAAGAAAAACTATTGCAAAATAAATGCATGGAGGTGGTTTAAAACACTCAAGTCAGATCTTGAAAGTCTCCAAAATCTAAGTTATACATTTTCAGGAAACGCAGTAAGATTTGAACGGGCATTTCGAATATACTTTGGTGAAGAGCATGGGACTTTCAGAAAGAAGATGTTCCACAATATGGATCAGTTATAGCTACAACTTGACAGAAAAAATCTTTAAGGGTGTGGCCTAAAAACTTGTCTTGAAGTGCTCAAGACACAATTCGAGGAATTTTTTTACCTCAAAAAGGATAAATGCTTATGATTATGATAGTCAAGGATGGAAAAAGGACTTCAAATAATACACGGCCAGAGAACCTCAAGCTTACAGACATGCTTTATTCTATTGCATGGATGGACTTGATAAGTTAATCGATGAAAGAATACTTCAAAAGGAATAGTTGTGAAAGAAAGAAAGAGAGGTTAATGCAATAAAGGAGATTGAAAAATGGTTGACTGAAAGAAAGATGTAGACACAAGAGGAAATGGTCAACAAGGGTATAACATTGGATGCTAGTATGGTTTTTATAGAAAGCTCATATGACAATACTACATCAACAAAAGCAGTTCAGGATATGATGCATATGCTGAAGAAGAACGGGTTGATAAGTCTATTTCTGACATTGAGAATGATGTTGTCGGACCCTCATATGACAGAGACACATTGGCTGAGGTACATCATTCAAATAATGATACATTTGAAAATGTGTTTGCTTATGAGATACAAAATCATGGACAACCTGAATCAATTTCCTACCCAAGTGTGGTGAATGAGAATAATAGTAATATTATTTCTGATATACCATATTGTTAATACAAATAATGTTTAAAAACGTTATTTATATTTTTCGACTCCTCTACGTTTTGAAGATGACAAAATGTAAAAACGTCTACGATAAAAATAAATGTTTACATGTTATTAATCGTAAACTTCCATTTCGACATAAATCACTTAAGGTATGTATAAAAAAATATTTTTATTTATTAAAGAAATATTTTATTAAATTATAAAAATTCAAATCTGGTTTTCCCCCCAAAACAGAAGCTTCTACACCCGATTTAACCTTCCCCAATAAAAGACAAAAATAGAAGCGTCTATCTAGAGGCGGCCTCTCGATAGGCAAGACGGCCCCCAGATATATCTGGGACCGCCGAGACCGCCCACATGAGACGTTACCAGTCTTGGCTATAAATATTGTACTATTCCTTTGCAGATTTCATACCTCTTTGTACAGATTTTTCAAATCTTTTTCTCTCACTAAAATCATCTTTCTCTCTCTTTAATTCTTGATCACTAACTAAGTTTAATCTTGTTTCAAGTGATCCAATTTCTTCTTCCTCCTCCCTTTTCTATCAAGTGCAAGAGAAGAACACTTGTATTCGCCAAAAAACGAAGTGTTATAGATTAGTGATTTCTTCTATCTTCTTCTAGATCCAAACCTCTAGTTTCTTGATCTTTTGTGATTGTGTAAATCCGGAAGTGTAGATTGTGTTTCGGTTCGTATTTTAGTCCTTAAAATACATTAGTGATGGTGTAGATTGGTTCTAGCTAGGATTAGGACTCGACATTTAGCTTAGTGTCGAATAACAAGATATGCGACGTGTAAACGGTTTTCTCCTCCTGAAGGGAGCTTGTTGACATAGTAAAATCTCGAGTCAGATACTCGGGGAGTGGAGTAGGGCGAAGAAGAGCTTCGTAGCCGAACCACTATAAATCTCGGTGTTTTGATTTGATTGTTCTATCCCTTATCTCTTATCTTTTATTTACGTTCCTTATTTATTGTTTGTGTTGTGATTGAATCTCAAGTAGTTAGATATATTGGTTGTTCATATCGTTAGTTGATATTACATATACTCGAATAAAACGTTTTTATAAACAAAGTTTTAAATCATAAATTAACCAGTAAACTATTCAACCCCCCTTTTGTTTCCACAATTGGTATCAGAAGCCAAAGTCACTCAAGATTTTTAAAATATATTGTATTTTAAAGTTTAGATCGATCTATGGATTCTGAAAAATATCTAGAAGGGCAATCTATGCAAAGACCACCACTTTTTGAAAGTGATAGTTTTATTTATTGGAAAAATACATTCGAAACATATGTGAAATCAAAAGATCTTGATATTTGACATGCTATTACTAAGGGTGATTTTCTAACTATTCAAAAGAATCCGAAAACCAAATTAGATAAGGTTGTCCTTTTTGAAAACAAAATGATGATCTCAAAAAGAGACTTGCGAAAAATAATGAAGCTAAAATGGTTATTTACAACGCTTTACCTAGGAAAGAATATGAAAGAATTTTTATGTGTAATACGGCAAAAGAAATTTGGAAAACCTTGCTAATCACCCACCAAGGTAATAGTTAAGTCAAAGATAACAAGATTCACCTTTTGGTACAACAATATGAACAATTCGTCATTTTCGAAGACAAATCTATAGATAGTGCTTTTGCTAGATTTAATACTATTATTACTAGTCTAAAAGCTCTTGATGAAGGTTACTCTAGCAAGAACTATGTTAGGAAGTTTCTTAGGGCTCTACATCCTAAATGGAGAACAAATTTCACGGCGATTGAAGAGTCGAAAGACTTGACATATCTATCACGTGACGAACTCATCGGGAACCTGAAAGTTCACGAGATGATCATCAAGAAAGATTCCAAAATAGTCAAAGCTAAAGGAGAAAGAAAATCTCTTACTTTAAAGGCTAAGAAGGAATTTAGTGATGAAGAGAGTTCGAATTTCAGAAGTGAAGACGAAGAATACGCCATGGCGGTTAGAGACTTCAAAAAGTTCTTCAAAAGAAGAGGAAGGTTCGTACGACAACTGCGGAATGACAAAAAGACATTCCAAAGAAGCCGAGATGACAAGAACGACAAAAGTGATAGGAAATGTTTTAGATGCGGAGATCCAAATCATCTTATCGGAGAATGTCCGAAACCACCGAAGGACAAGAACCAAATAGCTTTCGTCGGAGGTTCTTGGAGTGATAGCGGTGAGGAAGACAATGAAAAGGCTAAAGACGAAACGTGTTTCATGGCTCAAGCATCTAGCGAGGTACATTCTAAATCCTCATACTTTAGTGATGAGAATTCGTCAATAGATTATATTATCTTAGATAGTGAATACAATAGGTTGTGTAAGATGAGTCTAAAAATAATCACTAAGAACAAACATCTAAAAGCTATTCGGAAGAGTCTAGAAAATGAAATTAGTGAGTTAAAAGAAAAGTTGTTTAAACTTGAGAGAAATAAGGAAGTTGATCTCGAATGTACAAAGTGTCAATCACTTAAATTTGACAATGAAAAACTAAAAGAGGAAGCTCTAAATCTAACTCAATTTCAAAAGAGTACTCGCTCTCTAAACGAAATGCTTAGTATTCAAAAACCCTCTGGAGATAAATCGAGTCTTTGGTTTAACTCATTTGAAGCATCAACAAGCGGGACTAAGGAAACAAAATTTATGAAATCTCAAAATAAGATGTTCTCTGGTGGCGGTCTCCCAATTGCTAAGGGCGCCCCCCATAATGCACAGACGCCCCCCAAAGCAAATCAGGGACCGCCGGTCTATTCGTCAGAAAAAGAAAAATCTGTTTCTTTTCAAAAATCCATTTTAGGTCCTAGACCGAAACATATAATGGTTAACAATGTTAAAATTCCCGTTGCTAGTGATGATGAGGTTAAACGATTTTATAAACCTTCTCTAAAACTCGGAGTTGGATTTTTTAAACCAAACTTTAGGTCAAAAACTCTACCTCCTAGAAGAGTTAATAATTTTTATTCTCATTCTAAAACACCACAACCAAAAAGAAATATTGGACGAAAAAATCGTCCAAATGGTTTTCCCGTAACTTGGAATAACTTCCAACCTCAAAGTTACATGCCATGGGAAATGTGTCCTCCATTCTCACATCCTAACCAAATGCAACAAATGTTCAACAAATGCAAGGATGTCAACTTTAGACCTAGATAATTGGATGAGCAAAAGTTGAGTTATTGTGTTATAAAATTAGATATGCTTTGGGATTATTTTGGAGCCCGACGGCATGGATAAAAGATAGAGGATGCTCCAAACACACAATGACGGTGAAATTGAAAGCTCTTCCTCAACCTGCAAGCATAACTATAGAGGTAATGGTTGTTTTTGGTATTAATCTTCGCGAATAACACATTGGCAATTACTATCTCTAATGACTCACATAATATATCTAAATTAGAACAGCTAGAAAATGAAGAATTTAACTTGCTAAGTGTAGGTCAAATATGTGATAATAAGTATAACATAATATTCTCTGAACATAATAGTGAAATCACAAAGGATGGGAAAGTTATAGGTAGAGGTATTAGGAAAAACGGCTTATATGTAATGAAATTAGAAAAGAAGCCAAAATACAAAGTTTGTCTTACAACGATTGTAGAAAACTCCACTTTGTGGCATAGGAGATTAGGTTACGCAAATATGCGTCTAATTCAATCGTTGGCATCTTAGGAACTAGTTATGTCGGTTCCCTAATACGATATCATTTCCACTTCCATACAAATAAGGTATGAATCAAGATAAGAAACCAGAAGAAAAGAGATAGAAGAAAAAAAAGGAAAAAAAAAGGGAAAATTTAGAGAGAGAAGCTAGAGAGGAAAAAAAATAGATGGTTGATTACCTAGTGAAAAAATACAAATGAACCGAACTAACCAACAACCCTCTCTAAGAGTGGAGAGGGGTATTTATAGTTTTTCTTGCTACCCCTAGGGTGCGCCTAGGTGTAGGGTTTATTGGCCGCTCGGTTTTGGGCTTTAGCCGCAAACGTCATACAATATTAGATTAAATCACGAGCCCTACTCCTTTTCTAGCCAATTAACAACGATAAATAAAAAATAGAAATAGTTTCCTTGTTTGACTTAATATTTTGCGGCTAACAATCCTCCCCTCCCCCGAATGAGGTCTTTGATCTTACTTCTTGGACTTATGAGATTGCTTTGTCATTTAGTCCTTGATCCTTTTGTTTTGTCTTTAATCTATTGTTGAGGCTTGTTTCCTTCATGCTTTGTGATAATTGATCTTGAGCCTTTGTCATTGTCTTTTCGACTTGTCTTTGTTCCAATATCTTTTAAATCTTTATCCCTTCCGTTTGATCGTCTTTGCCATCTTGTGATCTTGAGTCTTGACCAACATGCTCATACTTTGCATCATCTTGAAAGCTTTCTAATAATCTCCCCTGAAGCTTGATTTCTGAGGAGTTATTGTTAATATCAGAGTTTGCGGAAGTCTTTGTTTTTAATACTTAAGCTTTCTTGATTCTTTGAATCTTGATGCTTATAGAATGTCTTTGTAGAGTGAGCATGAGCATGTGGTAATGAATCCGACTTCAACTGGAATAAGGCATCACCATCTCCATCTTTATGTTTTCCTAAAAATAAAACAGTTACAATAAAGCGTAGACGAATATGGCTTGTGTCATTCGTTTCCGGATTTGGTATAGATTAAACCTCCGATCCATATGACCGATTGACAGTATAAATACTGTACCCAGATAAGGTAGATTTAAAAGAATCTCCTTGACAGGGTTTCGAGCTCAAAGCATATGATCTTCTAACACAGATGTATTAGATTTACCATTCTTGCTTGTTCTCATTACCGAAACGTCACAAAGCAGACAACATGGTAAGAGTGAATCAATAAGTTAACTAATCTTCTTTCTGATTAGGAAGCCGTCAATGCATTTCCAGGAAACAAATTTATTCTTATATGAATCGCAACCATCGTTTCTTTTCCAGTTGACACAAGTTTGAATCATATAGAAGCTCGCAAGTCAACGCTACCAAGAAAGCATGTTGATGCTGGCATCAAGCGGATTTCCATTCGTCATTATGAATACAAAAATAAACACTCTGATGATCTTGGCAGAATCACAAGGAAATGCGTAGGCTCTTGTCAACCCAGCATTTGTGAACTTAATGGATGTTCAAACAAGTTTTATGTCATGGAATGGTCCAAATGAGATAGTATTTGATGATACGTTTTGCTCTAGACTCGATTAGGTGTTTTTGGTTTTTTAGGTAATCGAAAGGCTGAGAAGACTGCCACCTATTCAATATCAACTAACTCGGAGTGAGAAAGTCAATAGAAGTCGTGTGTCTCCGTGACAAACGAGACAAGTATCTGTTGAGAGAAACTTGAATGGCTAGGAAGGGTTGTGCATTGCATCACTGGTCCATGATGTCAGTACTTCAATGTCAGCATCAACAATTGTGCTTTCATGACACAAGCTATGTATTGACCCTGTTTCTGCTAAGTTATGTGGAGGGCATCATTCTTTCACCCTTATCCATACATTCTTTTAATTCTCAACTCTTTCAATGCTTACCAAACGTCATTATTAACACCTTTGTTGTGATTGTTTCTAGTGTTAACTCAAATCATAGTCGGACATTCATCCCATATACCACATTCATGCTCCAAACATAACCTAAGACTACTATTTCTAACCTATGAGTGTCCTTGATGGGTAGAACCCTCCGGTTCTGTTGGATCATAGATAAATACCTAAACCTTACCACCTATTATGAAATTCAGAAATCGTCATGAAATAGATGTTGTAGGATATAAGTATCGAACCATAAAACTTTTTCGAAGAGCACTTGAGTCTTTTTAGATTAACATTTTAATATAACATATTCTCCTTAATTTAAATACAATTCACATAGTTTTAAAAATACATTGTGATTCAATATGGTTTATCTTGAAAAGGCATGGGAAAAAATGTTGAAGCTTAGCATGGAATTATTTGTAAACTGTTATCATCTTGCACCCCCACATTTTACATATGTTTTGACAACCAATAAAAATGATACAAGTTGTAAAGTTTCTATATAAAATTGAGGTGAACACTAGTCCCATCTTATAACTACCATTCTATTCAATTGTCATTATTTCTTGTTGTTAATAAGAGACTTTTTTTGGGAATGGTTTGGATACATAAGAATTGGACGTGAGATTATGTCAACCAACCTTCATTAAAATGTTATTTTTTTTTCGAAAAACATCCCCTTAAAGATGGAGTGTGAACATACAAATTTGAAAGATTATGAATCATCAGTGAGAAATTCTTGAAAATTATTTCAAGCATTTTGAAAACATCATGTTAGAAGAATTCTCTTCCAACTTTAAGGGTAACGCACTTATTTGGTACACTATCCTTTTCCTTGTGCACTATAACTTTGAATTCTTATAAAACAGCTCAAGACCAGAGAAAAGTTTGAATTTCTCGTTTTTTGGATAAGTTATCTTTATAGAGTTAGACTTTCCTTTATTTAAGTCCGGGTTACAACTGATATTTGCACATAAGCCATTAAGAAAAATTAAGAAATGCATTTTTTGAAAGCATTTGAAGACTCCTGTATCAACATTATTTACATTTCGTGTCGATATTAATCAACAATTCTAGTACGTAAATGTTATCAGATTCTAAGATCATAGTCGAGAAAGAATATTTTTTGAAACATTTTCTGATTTTGTGATTTTGTATTTCTTTTGAAATGTTATTTTTTGTTAATTTCATTATTGTAAAAAATATGGACATGATGAACCTCAGCATTGTTATGTGAAGGAGAAATATAATTCCACCTCCTTGTCGTGAATGTAGTTTGTCATATCTGCTTGAGAACAACTATTTTGGAACAAGCTTTGCACTTGACATTTTCATTGCAGTGTCGTGAATTCCAATTCTGAACTGTTATGATCAGAAAGTCATTGCTTACTCATCAGATGAATAATTTCTTGAAGCCTAGTTTTCTCAGAATATCAGTCTTTTCTGCAACCAAACTCAGAGTTCCTTCGTTTGTAGGTATTTAAAGAAGTACAAGGCATGATATGTTAAGTGTACCTGCACAGACAATCAAGAGATTTGTTTGCATTCATAAGTTAGGTGAATATCTCATCTGAACCAATTGTGGGATCGACTGTCCAACCTAGTGTTGTAGCTGGAGGTGAATATCTTCCAGTAGGAATCCACTTGAAGACCCACTGTCTTGAAAAGTTTACCCGACGGTTTCCACCTAAAGACAAGATCTAGGACTCATGTTTTTCGTCATGGACAACGAAGAGTCTTTTTTAGTTGTAGACCTATGTCTTTTGGGATCAATCCTTCGGGTTCTTTGCAAAACTTGTCGCTCTTCGGGTATGTTTCTTTTGATGTCTTATTGGATGGAACCTTAGCACGAGAGTGAATTCATTCAGGAATTTTTGTTTACACAAGAATCATGATTGGTAAAATTAAAAGACACATTCTAACATTTCGACCACACAAAAGATTGGGAGTTCAGAAAAACTTCTCTAGCATTCCTAGGAGTGTTCTGGCTATGGGCACAGTCTTTGTCATGACGCAACTACTTCTTAGATCAGGCCAATTTCTAGACTTTTGGTTATTGATCTTAGTTTTGTTTTCTACCATTAAAGCCCCGTGCTTTGTTACTAGCTGAAGGCATCACACTAGGTTACAGATTCCCTACTCTGCTTTCTTGTGTCTTTTTCACTAGCTTCCTTTTAGGTAGTGATTATGTACATGACAATTGAGCTAAACCTAGATGAGCCAGGTGCAATCATGTGATGAAGTTTTGCAACAGTAGATTCACTTTGTCCTAGGCATATAATGTGTAGTTACTGTATTTGACAAATCATTATTGACATCAACTTGGGAGCAAACCATTGCTTGAAATTCTAGCCATCAGACCGTTAAACGCAAGAGAGAGAGGAGTCTAACAAATGATTGGTTTCTTTCGTGGTTGTAAATCCAGTTTCCCTAAAAAGATTGACGAATTTTACATAACTTAGTAGTCACACTATTTCCTGTTAATTTCCTAAACTCATTTTTTATATGTTGAAATTGCCAAATCCTTTTATCCCTAAGTATGAGCTTTGAAGGTCATCATTTTTTGCAATCAAGAAGTTGTGTGTTCTATGATATCCAAACACCTCTTCGGTGTCCCTTGATAGAATCATACATTTCTATTTGTATTGCTTTTTTCAAAGTCTATTTTTATCCCTTAAAGTAACTTAGCCACTATATGTTCCATCGATGTTTTATTGTTTCAATTACATCTATGGTCATGTTAAACCTTGGCTTCATTAACTTTTTACATTTTTTTGAAAATTAGACCATGTTTGCCCTTCTTTATTAAAAAACTCTATTTAGATATTAGTGATTTCAAGAGTAAACACACATGGTGCTATCCATATCTTAAAAATCTTTATATTTTGTGAAATTGGGGCAACTCTCTTTTGAGACGAATATTTTACAGATTTAAGATATAATGATTTGGAGAGTACAGTTGTCTGGTTATCATAAATGTAAGCCGGCAAAGGACAAGTGTCCATGAACATAGTTCATGCCAAAATATTTTCTCGTCAACCTCTCCGACATTAAAATGCAATACGGAGTTGCTCAGTATGCTGTGTCCTATATCAAAAGACATTGATTTCAGCAGACAGATTTGTACCTCTAGCCATAGCCATCATCATAACATTGGGTTAATATCTGCATCATTAGCAAAATAGACATCAATCCCAGATCTGCAGCTTATTGTATCATATGCTCAATAGTATAATGCCGTCCCACTGTTTTTTGTATCAACCAAAAAACTAGCATCCATGCATTAAACTCGAATCAACCTTATCCCTGTTGTCTGCAATTGTCATTTATATTCACCCCAGCGGTTATACTCTACTTTAATATATGCTTTATGGCTTCTTTCCAATAATCTAGCATCGTAACAAATTCCATGAGTTGGATCAGTATAGTCACGAAAACTGGAATCACACAGTAGAGTGTATTGGAGAAAAGTAGTTGCGTGTCATTAACTACACATTACAACATCCAAATACATATCTGATGTGCTTGATGAACATCTGAAACTGTTTCTTCGAGTACATAAAAGGTAAACCATGGAACCAATCTCAATGAATTCTTCTTTTTCCAAGTTCTTTTGTACATTGAACCAATATAGGGAACATTGTGCCTATAAAAGTTTCAACATCTTGACCCAAGAGTGAATGCAATTGCAACGTATTTTAAATCCTAGAACTGTTGAGTTCCTTTTAAATTGATATCGTGTGAAAGAAGCATTGACCGTATTGAATGAAGTTTTCACATCAGAAAAGATACTCATGCACCTCTTTTTTTTCACTGCTTTATCTTGAATTGTTGCAATTGTATTTCTTCCCCAATTGAACGACGAGATAAAGTATCATATCGTTACCCCGATTTGTACCTGAGATTTATAAGAGAAAATGGAATTTGTAGGATCTAAGATGTATAGAGTTGTGTTGTGGTTTATGGTTCTTGATTATTACAGCTTCGATAAAACAAGACCGGTACCAAAATTGTAAAACAAATTATCGGTAAAAAATTTGCGGGTTTAAGCCAAAACCCGAGTATCCATTTCACATTTGAGCCAAATCAGACAATTTCGTTAAATCTGATTTGGCTCAAATGTGAAATGGATACTCGGGTTTTGGCTCAAATGTGAACCAAAATTGTTAGATTTGGCTCAAATGTGAAATGGATACTCGGGTTTTGGCTTAAACCCACAAATTTTAAAAAAAATGGACCAAAAGTGTTATACCCGGTAAAGATAGTGGACCAAAATTGTAGTTTTCTCTATAATTAGATATGCATTGGGATTGATTTGGAGCCCGACGAATGGATAAAAGATAGAGGATGCTCCAAACACATGACGGGAAATTGAAAGCTCTTCTCAACCTGCAAGGCATACAATAGAGGTAATGTTGTTTTTGGTAGTAATCTTCGCGGTAACATCATTGGCAAAGTATGATTTCTAATGACTCTCTTAATATAGATAATGTAGAGCATGTAGATAATTGAAGATTTAACTTGCTAAGTGTAGGTCAAATATGTGATAATAAGTATAACGTAATATTCTCTGAACATAATAGTGAAATCACCAAGGATGGAAAAGTTATAGGTAGAGGTATTAGGAAAAGCGGCTTATATGTGATGAAATTAGAAAAGAAGCCAAAATACAAAGTTTGTCTTACAACGGTTGTAGAAAACTCCACTTTGTGGCATAGGAGATTAGGTTACGCAAATATGCGTCTAATTCAATCGTTGGCATCTTAGGAACTAGTTATGTCGGTTCCCTATAAGATATCATTTCACTTCCATACAAATAGGTATGAATCAATGATAAGAAACCATAAGAAAAGAGATAGAAGAAAGAAAGAATTTTAGAGAGAGAAGCTAGAGAGGAAAAAAAATGATGGTTGATTACCTTGTGAAAAATACAAATGAGACCAACTAACCAACACCCTCTCTAAGAGTGGAGAGGGGTATTTATAGTTTCTTACTACCCTAGGGTGGCGCCTAGGTGTAAGGTTGTTGGGCCGGCTCGAGTTTTGGGCTTTAGCCCGCAACGTATACAATATTAGATTAAATCACGAGCCCGACTCCTTTTCTAGCCAATTACAACGACTAATAAATAAAGACAGACTTCCTTGTTTGCCTTAATATTTTGAGGCTAACAATCTCCCCCGAAGTGAGGTCTTTGAATCTTACTTCCTTGGACTTATTGATATTGCTTTGTCGTTTAGTTCTTGAGTCTTTGTTTTGGTCTTTATCTTGTTGTAGGCTTGTTCCTTCATGCTTTGTGATATTTGATCTTGAGCCTTTGTCATTGTCTTTCAACTTTGTCTTTTGTTCCAAGATCTTTAAATCTTTATCCTTGTTTGTCTTTTGTTCCAAGATCTTTAAATCTTTATCCTTCCGTCTTGATCGTCTTTGCCATCTTGCGATCTTGTGTCTTGACCAACATGCTCATACTTTGCATCATCTTGAAAGCTTTCTAATAATCTCCCCCGAAGCTTGATTTCTGAGGAGTTATTGTTAATATCAGAGTTTGCGGAAGTCTTTGTTTTTACTACTTGAGCTTTCTTGATTCTTTGAATCTTGATGCTTATAGAATGTCTTTGTAGAGTGAGCATGAGCATGTGGTAATGAATCTGACTTCAGCTGGAATGAGGCATCACCATCTCCATCTTTATGTATCCTGAAATAAAACAGTTAGCAATAAAGCGGGTGGACGAATATGGCTTTGTCATTCGTCCGGATTTGGTTAGATTAACCTCCGGTTCCATAGGACCGTTTGACAGTATAAATACTGTACCTGTGATCAGGTAGATTTAAAGAATCTCCTTGACAGGGTTTCCAGCTCAAAGCGTAGGATCTTCTAACACAGATGTATTAGATTCACCATGCTTGCTAGTTCTTATTACCGGAACGTCTCAAAGCAGACAACACGGTAAGAGTGAATCAGATAGTTACTATCTTTCTGATTAAGTCGTCAATTCATTTACTGGACCAAAATTGATATCCAGTTATCACAAGCTTGATTCATATAGAATCTTGCAAGTCACCTACCAAGAGCTTGTTTGATGTTGGCTCAAGCAGGATTTCCATCTTCACTGTGAATACTTAAGTATCACTCAGATGTTCTGGCAAGATCTCAAGGATAATGCGTAGGACTCTTTGTTACAACTTGTGAACTTTATGGTGTTCAACAAGTGTATTTTGACATTGTGTCCTAATGAGATTTATAATTTGATCTCTTCTGGCTCTAGACTCGATTTGTGCACTTTTGGTTTTAGTAATCGGAGGCTGGAGCAGACTGCCACCTATTCAATATTAACTAACTCGGAGTGAGAAAGTCAATAGAAGTCGTGTGTATCTCCGTGACAAATGAGACAAGTTTCTTTTGAGAGAAACCCGAATGGCTGGGAAGGGTTGTGCATTGCATCACTGGGTCCATGATGTCGTCTTCAATATCAACAATCATCTTTGTGATTTTGATAGATTATGTATTGACCCGGTTTCTGCCTAAGGTGTAAGGAGGGCTTCTTTCTTTTCACCCTTTATCCATACATTTCTTTTTAATTCTTCAACCCCTTCAATGCTTACCAAGACGTCATTACTAACACCTTGTTGTGATTGTTCCAGTGTTAGCTCAATCTTAGTCGGCATTCTTCCCTTATACACATTCATCTCCAATCATACCTAAGGACTGCTATTTCTAACTATGGAGTGTCCTTGGGTAGATCCCTCCGGTTCTGGTTGGATCATAGGACAAATACCTAACCTTACCACCTTATGACTTCAGAATCGTCATGAAATAGGATGTTGTAGGGTATAAGATCGAACCATAAAACCTTTTTTGAATAGCACTTTGAGTCTTTTAGATTACATTTTAATTACATTTCTCCCCTTATTTTAAATACTAATGCACTTAGTTTTTAAAATACTTTGTGATTAAAATTTATCTTGAAAAGGCCATGGGAAAAAATGTTGAAGCTTAGCATGATTTATTTGGAACTGTTTCATCTTGCTCCCCCTCAATTTTACATATGTTTGACACCAATAAAAATGATACCAAGTTGTAAAGTCGATATAAAATTGAGGTTGAACACTTAGTCATCTTATAACTACCATTCTATTGAATTGTCATTATTATCTTGTTGTTATTAAGAGACTTTTTGGGAATGGTTTGGATACATAAGAATGGTCGTGAGATGATGTATCCAAACTCATTAAATGTTGTTTTTCGAAAAACTCCCCCTTGAAAGATGGAGTGTTGAACACACAATTTTGAAAGATTATGAATCGTCAGTGAGAAATTCTTGAAAAATTATGTTCAACATTTTGAAAAACATCATGTTAGAAGACTTCTCTTCCAACTCTAAGGGTAAGCGCACTTATGCGTACACTATCCTTTTTCTTGAGCTCTAAACTTTGAATGTCTTGTAAGAACAGCTCAAGACCGAGAAAAGTTGAATTTCTCGTTTTTAGGATAAGTTATCTTTATAGATAGACTTTCCTTTATTTGAAGTCCGGGTTACGTACTGATATTTGCACATAAGCCATTAAGAAAAATTAGAAATGACATGTTTTGAAAGCATTTGAAACTCCTGTTCGAACTTTATTTACACGCCCGTGTCGATATTAATCAACATTTCTAGGTACGTAAATGTTATCGATTCTAAGATTCATGTCGAGAAGAACACAAATTCGGTAATTTTCTCATTTTTTTTGATTTTGTATTTTCTTTTTGAAATTTTATATTTTTGTATTTTTCTTTTTTCAAAAAATATGTACATGTTGATGTTTGATGAGGTATCAAGCAGATTCTTTTGTCAGAACCTCCAGTTCTGCTGGAGTCAAACATCTCATACCAATTCGTCTGACGAGATACTGAAACGTCTTGGGAAGCGGGGGGGCTTTAGTAATACATGTCAGCCAATTGGTAAATTCAGTTCTGACAAAGTACAATTCTATTATTAACTTTTAACCTGTTCTTTGACTGAAAATGTTTACTGATATGGATGTGCTTGGTACGGGAGTGCTGCACATGGTGGCCTGATTTGATCTGGCTGACTGAGAGTCGCAATTACAACGGTACTTCTTTGTTGTAGTTGAAGCCATAATATTGAAGCTGTGTCCGCATCCACATTCACTGAGCAAAACTTGCCAGATAACGCCACGTATTTCAGCCTCTGCGGATGGACATTGTAGTACAGTATTGTTTCTTTGACATCTAGATGACTAGCTATATCACCTAGGCAACTGTATTCCTCCAGAAGTGCTTTTGCGAGTATCAACGCAACCGGCATGATCGGCATCTGAAAAAGTGTTTAGTTCAAAGCAGAACCCTTTGGATACCAGAGTCCCATGTTAATGGTACCTCTTAAGTATCGAAAGATCCTTTTAACCTCTTTGAGGTGTTTTTCAGTCGGTCGTGCTTGATATCTTGCACAATAACATAAAAGGCTTGCACTATGTACTGGTCTACTAGATGTCAACGCATACTGAGTGACCCTGATTTTGCTACGGTAGTTAGTTTGGTTTACGGTTCTCACTCAGAGTCTGCATCTAGTTTAGGTTTCGTAGCCATTGGTGTACCAATGCTTTGGTTCCTTTTCCATACCTGTTTTTTCAGAATCTCCTTTAGTATATTTGGCTGATTTGATAAAATACCCCGCGTGTGGTTGGTGGTCTCTAAAGTCTAAAAAGAATTTCATTTCCCCCATTAAGGACATCTCAAATCTACCGTGCATTAATTTGTGGGAACACCAAAAATAATGTCTCACGTAAAATTTGAACAAGTAGAATGTTCATCCTCGTATTTTTATCGTGGAATAGGGTCGGGTCAATGATACCTTTAGTAAAACCTTGGAATCAGGAAATTTCGAGAGTTCATCATACCAGGCTCTTGGAGCTTGCTTCAATCCAGATATAGCTTTCCTTAGACGGTAAACTTTTGTTCTGGATGATCACGATTCAACGATATTCTTCTGCTTGTGCAACATAAACCTACCTCCTTTATGGACCATTAAGAATGTCGTTTTTACGTCCATATGATAAATTGGAAAAGACTTGTGTGCAGCATATGCGACAAAAATCCTAACAGCCTCCAAGCGAGCAACTGGAGCAAATGATTCTTCGAAATCAAATACCCTTTCCATGAGCATACCCTTTGCGACAAGTCGTGCTTTGTTGCGTAATTTACAGTGTGGCTTCATCCTTTTTGTTTTTCCATACCACTTTAGCTTGAATACGGTTTTGCCAAAAAAGGTTGTCACGAGTTCCCAGGACTTGTAGTCTGTCAAAACTAGTGCGGTTCTTCCTGCTATTGCTTCTATCCATCAGAAATCAGCTATCTGCTTCCTTAATGTTTTTTGGTTCAAACAATTACTCATGAGTGAGTGCGAACATACACATTCAGGAATCTGTTACTAGTTGTGTTGTTTGCAATGGCTTGGATGGATTTCCGAACTTGGTTAAACGGGTGATCTTTTCTCCATCGGTATTCTATAATCTTGAGGTGATTGAAGGTATGCACATTTGAATTACCACTATGCTTGAGGAAGACTCGCATTTTCTTGTACCGGTCGTACAAAAGATTGGTAAAATTCTGCTGATTTTCGTTGTTTTCCTCAGCTATGAACATTTGTAGGAGTTGATGGTTCTGATGTAGGGTGAATATTCGTTGAGGGTTGTGTGTCTTGTTGAGCATAATTGTCGGTGGGAGAAGAAGACTTGTTGACACGAGAAGTACCATCATTGAAAAATTATCAGACTATGGACGAAATGAAGATCCAACTCCTATTGTGATGGAAACGTTGTATTGTTGAAGAGAATACATCTTGTAGTTTTGGTGCGGGCAGGGTTGTATAATCTGACGCTTTTGTCGTTGGGGACGAGGCCTGAAGTGTCATAGGAACAGGACGTCTCTGACATCTCTTTGTCTAATCACTAATCCTGAGAGGATGGATTCTACTATTAACCGTGTTCTCTTGTTGTAGGGACACGATATCCTTTGACTGAGTGGAGTATCCTCGAAAATGCATGATCCCTTTTTCTTTCATCTTATTAAATTTTCACCATCTCTGGTTAAGTACTAGTGCAACCCAAAAACATCGTGAAGGTGTTTTATTGAGGTTTTCTTTCACATTAATGATGTGATATTGCCGTTTTCCTCATGAGTTGGATGATGATTGATCTGTTTTGAGTATAGCTGCGGTTGCAATTGCTTCTAGCCAAAGAATAACGGAAGTTTCGAAGCCGATAGCATTGTTTGAACCAGCCTAACGAGAGTGCGGTTTCGTCTTTCGACAACGCTGTTCTGTTCAGGTGTTCGAGGAGTAGAAGTTTGATGCTCAATTCCTTCTTCTTTAAAGAATGCATTAAGTGTCTTGTTTAAGAACTTAGTGCCTTTGTCAGTGCGAATAGAAATTACTGGGGCTTTGAAAGATTTCTTGGATTCATCGTGAGAAAGTATTTTAAATCTTTTGGTGTTTCAATCCTTGGATTGTAGAAAGAGAGTGCCAAGTGTATCTGGAGTTTGTCGTCGACAATTACCAGAATATATTTCTTACCCTTTATGACTTGCACCCGAATTGGACCAACATTATGTCCATATGAAGCAAATTTAACCGTCCTTTGAACTTGGAAACAGTCTTTTTTGACGTGAATGATACTTCGTTTTTGTTTTTTTTTTAGCTTTACTCACTTCACAAGAGGAACATAGTTGATCCTTGACATACTTTAGTTTTGGTAAACCAATCACAACATCCTTCTTTGAAAGCAAGTTGATGTAGTCGAAGTTGAGATGAGAAAGTCTTCGATGCCATAACCATGCTTGAGTTGGTGAGGCTTTAGCCATGAGACAGATTGGAGTTGATGAAGTTGTTTCTTGAGAGATATTATATATGAGATCAGTTCACGACGCATTACCGGTTAGTAGACGTTTCCCTGAAGAACTCTAAACAACACACGTTGATTTCGAAATTGCAACCCAATTCCGCCATCACAGAATTGACCAACCGAGAAAAGATTGTGATTGAGACCTTCGACATAATAAACCCTTTTGATCATGATATTTCCTTGAACCAAATCTCCATAACCAAGAATTGGAGCAAATTGATCATTGCCAAAATGATCGGTACCCAGATAATTTTCAACAAAATTACACAGCAAGATAGATTGCCTGTCATGTGCTTTGTGCATCCAGAGTCAACAATGAATAGATGGAGTTATACAATATCGCTAAGAGGATTAGAGACGTGGAATACATGAATAGTTGGATCCTAAAGTGTTTGTTAGTTTTAAGACATTAGTACTTCCTAGTACATATATCTATGAAAACCTAACTTTCTTAGTCACTCTTTCGTTCCTAACTTTAGGTACCCATTTCCTTTTTGTCTTAGGAACCTATGTATATGCTGCTTGGCATTGTTGTGCTATCCACCATTTCCACGCCTTACTAGTCTTCTTATACAACATCCTATAGTAACTCTTTGAATTTGTGATAGTGGATTCTGATGCAACTGTTTTTTTCTTCTATGGGGGGTTGCACAGATTTGTTCGCTTGACTTTTGGGTTTTTCCTTTTTTTCAATCCCCAACCCACACAAACTATTAATAGGCACTCCTTAGCTTTTAGTTCTAGCATCCAGTTCTTTCAAAAACTTTAGAAAACACAAGCATCAAGTTCGCATTAAACACACATTTCCACAAGTATCACAAACAACATTAACATTCGAAGTTTTGGAATTTAAACTGTCATTACACGCAGTTACAGACTTTGGTGATTAGAAATACTAGCAAATTCCTAGGGTGTTCTTACGTATTTAGTCTTCTTAAAACTTCACATGATAGTGTTTGGTACGACTATCTTTTGTTTGATTGCTCCTAGGCTGTGGTCTGCATGGACATTAGTTTTGTGAGTACTCTTATAGATGTAGTTAAGCAAGGATTAGTATTCCTAGAAGTCCTGATTCAATGTGGTGCTTAGTTGTGTGGTACTACTGCTCAATTCTCGAGACATGCATGGTTTAATCACATTTGTGTTTCTTACAGCTTGCCTTGCTGTTTGAGGCAAATTTTGTGTAGTGACTGGTTTTGATAAACCCTTCTGGGACTAATTAGTTTTGACACATACTTTTTTCTTTGCAAAAATTTGTTCTCTCTAGAGAGTTTGAAAAAGGAGCCGGTTTTCATAAAAAAACTGATGTTTGGAATCTTTGAGCATTTAGTTGTCAAAAACATATTGGTTTATAACTTAGTTGTTCCACAGATTTCCTTTGCATTTGTTCAATGAGTTTCTTTACTTACTGAATTGCAATGTTTTGTCTTGCAGTTGCGCTTTCAAATCTTGTATTTCCAATATTGTTCATGTTCCTTTTGAAATCTACATTTGATGCCTTTGCTTTGGAAACTGTGCAATTTTTACAGTTGTTCTTGACATTCTTGTAAGCGATTTCAAGGAGAATTGAGTGTTTTTTTTTTACTAATTTAGAAAAAAACCTGTGAAAGCTCAATGTAGAAATCTCTTTATTTACAATAATTCAGTTTGTTCAAAAGCTTTTGTGCAAGACAGTCCATTCCTTGACTGTATGAAGATATAAGCATTGTAATTCAGTGATCTCATCTAAATCAGATGGACGTTTGCAAATAAGAACACTAATACTTCTTTAGACACATTATTCTTGCAAAAGCATATCTACATGTTGGAAAAATTATGCCTTATCAGATTCAAGTTCATAAGTTCATCTTCAAGGGATTCAACGTACTTTAAATCTGCATGCATTTCTTGCTTAAGTTCATGTACGAATGCGAAACTATCATTCTGAGTCTTAAGGGCAAGGGGCATCAAACATATCTTAACTAGGATTTCCATATCTTGCACAGTTGGGTTACAAAGATGAAGAATGTCGTTTGAATGTTTTACCCATGCTTGATTGACAATTTGTTTCAGATGATTAATGTTATTCGTCATGACATTATATGCTTGTCTACTTTTGCTTATTGATTTAGACACTGGTAAGAAATCTATGTTTTTGAAAATATTTGGTTTTGTTTTCACAAATGATTTTCTCTACATTTTCTTTCTTATTGCATTTGCCTGTGCGAACTGAATTTCATAATGCTGAGTCAGGGGTTTAAAAATTTCATAAAGACTGTTTAACTTTGTGTAGTCATAAGGTTTCACTAAGTCTTTATTCAATTTTGATCGACTCTCGTTCTCAAGAGTCAGAGTCTCTTCCTGATCGGGGACGAGTCTGTTTGCAAGATAGTTGGTCATGTAGGATCGCATTCAAACATAGGTATCTCATTTTGAGCCTTTTGACATATCTTGAAATCTGGCATAGGTAGGTCTTCCATTAAATGTTGGGCATTTGGGTGCTAACATATGAATGGTCTGGATGGATTGACTCATTTTGTAAACAATTTCATTCAATAAAACTTTAACTGGTTTTCCATTGAATCATTGTGTCAAATTTTTTTTCTTCCTTAAGCTTCAAATCCGTTATTTACCTTTGTTTTCACTTTGTCAAGACCTTCGTAATGTGAATTGGCTTAAAAAAGACTTGTTTGACTAACTCATCATGTTCCCTTTGACAACTAAACATTTCATAGGCTTTAACTTTTAAAACTTTCTTTTTGTCGGTTTCTTTTTGAGCTAATAAGTCCTAGAGTTTCATTTAAACCTTCGGTTCATGGTATGTCATAGTCAATGACGATCATTAAAGGCCTTGAACCTCTCAAACTCAGTCTGTTTATTTTGAAGTGCAACTAGGCAACTATCCTGAATACTATTAGATTCCCCTAGAGTTCTACTAGTTTCTGCAAGAATAGATTTTCACTCAGTTAACTCTTGAGTCAATGTTGCATTTGCTTTCTTTAATTGCTTCTGAATCTTTTTGTTTTCATCGACATCAAGCTTTAAATTAGCAATTAAATTAGCATGTGCAACACGCTCATCATCACATTCTACATCATTTTGGGTCATTCCTAAATTTCATTATCACCACGATTATTCAGTGAGTCAGGAGTGACATTACTATCACCGTTTCCACTATACATGTGTTACTAATGGATTTCGATTGGTCAAAATGTTGTATGTCATTGGCAAACACATTATCGTCAGTATCGTATTTTACCTGTTCCAATGGCTCAGCGTTTGTGCCTGAGTCTGATTGAACCTCCTGAATCTTTGCCATGTAACTGTAAGGTCTGCAATCTCTTGTTTATTCATATCTCTTCATCCAGTGTCTGCAAGCCAGTCAGATTGCTCTGCTTGAAGTTGAAACCTTTCTCAGCTTGTTTAACAGCAACATCTTTTCCCTGTATGATACGTGGAGTCTTTAAACCCGTTTTGGATTTTCTGCTTTCCTTATCATCATGACCAAATTCCTTGCAATTAAAACCTGTATTCCTAGTCTGTTGCACTTACTGGGACCCCCCCACTCCTACAGTTTCCCCTAGCCCCAACAACATTCACTGCCTTTAATTCCCAACTGGTCCAGTTGTATTGTCATTTTTGTACTGGGAGAGTATCATATTCTGGTTTCTAGTGTTTGAGGAAGTTCTGAGTTGTTGTTGGTAGAGTTTGTAGAGTTCTTGAAGTACTTGCATTGAGAGCACAAATATTTCTTATGCATGTCTTTATCTTTCTAAGTTGTTCAGGATCACTGTCTTCTTCAAAAGCTGACTCAGATGGATGGGCTGTAATTGGTTTGGCTATCTCTGGCCTTTGTATTTGTAGTTGCATGAGATATTGTTGGAAGAGAAGCTTTTTGATGTGGGTGCCTATGATTTGTAGGTTTTGATGTTTGGTAATAAGGGTCTTGAAGTGTTTGAGCAGTAGCAACAAGTGCTAATGGGTTAGCATTCTTGGCCATTCTCTCAGCACGGAGTTCATTAACTTCCTTTTGGTATTGTTTCAGAATGTCAAAGAGCTTATGGTATGAAACTTCATCCAACTTGTGTTGTTGCTTGACAATTGTTACAAATCTTGACCATTCTAGTTGAAGTTGTTGAAGAAATTGACATGATTGCATCGTAGCAATGTTAAATTGTTTTGATAATTTCTATTTAATCATCTTGTAGAATCTTGTGTAGTAAGACTCAATTGTTTCTCCATCGTGAGAGGTGAATTGACCAAACTCCCAAAATAAGTTTGTCTTGACATCTTGGATATTGAGTGATTCACCTTGTTGTAGCCTTTCGATGGCTCCCATATATCTGATCTGGTCTGGCATGCATCAACAGTTGAGTATATTTCATCTCCAATTCCAGTCAATATCAAATGAATCGCTTCCTTTTCTGATTCAAAATGAGCTCTGTTTTCAGGAGTCATATTCATAGCTGTCTCGACTGTTGTTTGTTCAGGTACTGCTGGAGAATCCTCTGTTGCAGGAACAACTGGTGTTGTGACAATCGTTGGAGTGTAAGGACCTTTGAGAATGCACTTCCGTAAGGCATCACCATTTGGTCTTGTATCAATGTATCGTAAGAACCGTGATCGCCATTGTGCATATCGTCCTGTTGCAAGCATTGGTGGACGATCCCTTGATCCAGCTGCCATTATGTTGTTATGCATTTGACTGTCGGTTGTGGAAGTTGTGATTGGAGTTGTCATGATGAATGATTGTTGAGTTATGAAGTGAAAATGATTTGTAGGATCTTAAGATGATAGAGTTGTCTTGTGGTTCTGTCTTGATATTACAGGTTCGATAAAACAAGTCCAGTACCAAATTGTGTAACAAATTCGGTAGAGAAAATTCGGTAATAAACACGGTAACAAACTCGGTAAATCAAATCATGTAACAAATTCGGTAAACCAAATTCGGTAACAATTGTTGTATGATATCAGATAGATTAAACTCGGAAGGTTTCTCAGACAAAGCAAAACTCGGTAGAATTTGTCGGACAATTTTTTCAAACAAGTCTTCGAAGCAAATTCGGTAAGTTACAAATCGAAATTATCTAACAAATTTGCCTATTACAAAATTCGATAATACCTTTCCTAACACAAAACTCGATAGAACCGAGAGTTTGTATATCTATTACAAATTTGATGCTAATTACCGAGAATGAAATGAAATCCTAGAACACACTTTTCGATAAAACAAAAAAAAATATGTGCACTATTACAATATTCAGAATAATCACAAATTCGGTAATATTGTTTTTCGATATACCCGTTTTTTCAAATTCGGAACCGATTTTAACACAAAAAAAACGAACCAAAAATCATATAAACAACAAAAATGAAAGATTAATACTACCTAAACTTTAAACAAGATAAAACCTTGAGGAGTTAGGAAGATCAAAAGCTCACTTTTGAAAGATTTATATAATTTTCGAACCGAAAAAGAAAAAAAATATAAATAAACCACACGACACAACTCGGTATCCCCTATGCTCTTGATACCAAATGTCGGTTCCCTATAAGATATCATTTCACTTCCATACAAATAAGTATGAATCAATGATAATAAACCATAAGAAAAGAGATAGAAGAAAGAAAGAATTTTAGAGAGAGAAGCTAGAGAGAGAAAGTAGAGTGGGAAAAAATGATGGTTGATTACCTTGTGAAAAATACAAATGAGACCAACTAACCAACACCCTCTCCAAGAGTGGAGAGGGGTATTTATAGTTTCTTACTACCCTAGGGTGGCGCCTAGGTGTAGGGTTGTTGGGCCGGCTCGGGTTTTGGGCTTTAGCCCGCAACGTATACAATATTAGATTAAATCACGAGCCCGACTCCTTTTCTAGCCAATTACAACGACTAATAAATAAAGACCGAGTTTCCTTGTTTGACTTAATATTTTAAGGCTAACAAGTTAGGAACTTACCTAAGCTTAAGTTTGATCAACACTTCTGTGATGCTTGCAAAATTAGAAAAAAGGTCACGCTAGTAAAAAAGCTAAGAATATAGTCTTAACGACTAGATGTTTAGAACTTCTTCACATGGATCTTTTCGGTCCATCCGCCGTACGGAGTTATGGAGAAAACCTCTATTCTTTAGCCATAGTAGATGACTATTCTAGATATACTTGGACAAGATTTCTTAAGAATAAAACCGAGGCTTTCGAGCAATTTGAAATCTTTCGTAGGAAAATACAAAATCAATTAGGATGTTTAATAGTGTCAATTAGGACGGACCATAGTAGGGAATTTGATAATGAAGTGTAATTAGGAGAGTTTTGCAATGCCAATGGAATTACACATAACTTCTCGGCTCCACGCACTCCACAATCAAATGGCATGGTAGAAAAGAAAATTAGGACTCTACAAGAAATGAGTAGAACAATGTTGAAGAACAATCATTACTATAAAAGTTTTGGTGTAACGCCGTAGATACTTCAACCGACATCCTTAACCGAATCCTAATTAGAGCCATCTTAGGAAAAATACCATATGAACTCTTGAGAGGTAGGAAACCTACTCTTGATTACTTCAAAGTTTTCAGAAGTAAATGTTTCATTCTAAACACCAAAGATTACCTCACCAAGTTTGACCCAAAGTCATACAAAGGTGTTTTTCTAGGATACTCCCAAAATAACAAGGCCTATATCATCCTAAACAAACACACCATGAAAATCGAAGAATCACTCAACGTGACATTCGATGAAACTCCTCAACCATTTAAAACATCACCTTGATGGATGATGACTTAGATGAAGAAGAAGCAATTAAGGTTACCGAAAAGAAAAAAACTAGAAAATGAAATTGAGGATGAATCTTTAGAAGTTGACGAAATTGTCAACATTAAGGAATCTAAGAACCATCCATTAGGCAACGACATTTGAAATCTTAACCAAAGAACACTTAGGTCTCAAGACCAAAACCAAAGTCACTTCTTTCATTTTATATCAACTAAAGAACCTAAAAATGTTAATGAAGCCTTAAAGGATAAAAGTTGGATAATTGCAATGCAAGAAGAATTAAATTAATTCATTGAAAATGATGTTTGGGAGTTAGTACCACATCCTAAGAGTACGACAATCATAGGAACTAAGTGGGTGTATAGAAATAAGTTAGACGAGAACGGTGTTGTATCTCGTAATAAGGCCAGGTTAGTCGCTCAAGGTCGATTATGATAACACTTATTCCCCGGTAGCTAGATTAAAGTCCATTAGGATCTTGTTAGCATATTCTTGTGCTTTAGATTTTAAGTTATTACAAATGGACGTAAAAAGGGCATTCCTAAATAGTTTTATCAATGAGGAGGTATACGTGGCACAACCTCTGAGATTTCTTGATTTTGAAAAACCTAATCATGTTTATAAACTCAAGAAAGCTTTGTATGGTCTTAAGCAAACTCCTAAAGCTTGGTACGATAGATTAAAAGCTTTTCTTATCAAATATGAGTACAACATGGGAATGGTAAATAACACACTTTTTACAAAGAAGAAAAGTTCAAAACTCATCATTGTTCAAATATATGTCGACGACATTATATTCGGTTTGACTTGTCAAGAAATGTGTGATGACTTTGCCAAGATCATGCATGATAAGTTCGAGATGAGCATGATGGGTGAACTTAACTTTTTTCGTGGATTACAAATAAAACAAATGGAAGATGGTATATTCTTTAATCAATCTAAATATATTAAAGAAATGCTTAAGTAATTTGGCTTAGAAGAATCTAAACCAATGAAAACACCCATGTCCTCGGATATGAAACTCACAAAAGACGAAGAGTGTGAGTCTGTAGATAGTACCAAGTATCGAGGCATGATAGGTAGTTTACTCTACCTAATGGCAAGTAGGCCTGATATCATGTTTAGTGTTTGCTTTTGTGCACGCTTCCAAGAGGATCCCAAAACCTCTCATCTTGAAGCGGTTAAGTATATCTTTCGATACATTAAAGGCACTATGCACTTAGGATTATGGTATCCTAAGGGGACCAGCATAGAAACCGTAGTATATGCCGACTCTAATCATGCCGGAGATTATGTGGACCGAAAAAGCACTAGCGGTATTTGTACGTTTGTAGGATGTTGTTTAACATCGTGGTTCTCGAAGAAACAATCCGCTCTTGCTATATCCACGACCGAAGCCGAATACGTAAGCCCCGGAAAGGCATGTCAACAAGCACTATGGATGAAACAAGCTCTTATCGACTACGAAATTTAAATCGACGACGTCCTAATCATGTGTGACAACAAATGCGCGATTAACCTTAGCAAAAACCCAGTGCAATACTCGTGGACTAAACACATTGAAATTCGTTACTGTTTTCTTTGAGAAAATGTCCAAAAAGGACATATCTCCATCGAAAAAGTCTCGTCTGAAGATAACATCACCGACATCCTCACTAAACCTCTTAAACGCGAATCGTTTAATTATCTTTGTCTTGGTTTAGGAAGATGGAACACATTTCGTAAATCATTATCTTCTTTTCTTCTAGTCTCGATTCTAGTCGTCGTTCCATTCCGTTTTGTGACAACTTAATTACTTCGTCTGAGGTAATTTTAAGCATTTTTAATTGGCAAAATGCAAATTAAAACGTCACTCCTCCCAAAATCTTGGTCCAAATTTTTGTCTAAAACCCTCTACCGGAGGCGTCAGGCGACCCTCATATCGATATGGGACAGCCACCAGTCGAGCATGTTATGTCTGGACTCACTTTTTGTTAAACACAAAAATGAACAACCCCTTCTCTTCCAAACCTGCGACCCACGAACATCATAACCACCAAACTTCAAAGTCAACCATAAAAACTTAAATTGAAGATCAAATAAACTCTAATTATCAATCCGTACATCATTTTAAAGAGTATCAATTGTAAGTCATTTCATCATTTTTCTTCTTAATCTGAGTCTAGGATTCAATTGAACACAAAACCAAAATTGGGGATTTTCATTTTTCTTATGTTTATGTGCAATTAGGACTGTAATAACACAATGTATAACTAATATGCGTCCCGTAGACTTAGGATTTGCATAATTCTCGATGTTTGTTGCTTGTTTGTTTTGATTTTTGTAGGATCAAACCAACAAATTTCTGAAGCCTCTCGTGTCCAGTTGATTTGTGTGAAATTAGTTTGTGTGAAATTAGTTTGGGGAGATCCGATATCCTTTCATCTTATCGATTCACGTTTATCTTTGCATACCTCATAAACGGCTTAGATTTACGTAGAGACCCGACTTTAAACATTGAGGACAATGTTTTGTTTTAGTTTGGGGAAGGGAATCTATCGATTTGATGTTGCTTGCTTATTGTTTTGTTCTCACGTACCCGTTTTCCCACAAAAATAGCAAAAATTTTAAATTTTTTAAAAAAAAAAATGTTAAGACACGAATGTAGGTTTTCCGTTGGTAAGAATAAGAAGTAATTTTTGACCCGATCGTACGTGTAGAGTTCTAGCTTTCTCCCTTAACAATTAATGATGATAGTTTGTGCTAGTCTCATGTAGACTTTAAACATGCTAGACTTGAAATCATTAGTAAATGAAAACTTGTGCTAATCTCAAGTAGATTTTAAATATGCCGAGTTGGATTTTATATAGGCTAAGTATTTGCGAATTTCTTTATTAGAGATTTTAAATTGCAAAGAATAAGAGATGATAGTGTTGATTACGAATTAGGATGCTAAACAAAGTTTATTTGGAAAACTTAAAGGCTTATAAGAATAACTTGTGGTTTTTCTTCCCCGGAGTTCTTAAAATGATTAATTATACGTGTTCTCTTTAATTTTTACAAATTAGAGTTTTACTCTTAAAAGTCTAATCAACATATTCAGAGAAAAAGCTTTATCGATGATGAAGTCAAACATCATTGGTAAATAAGAATTTTAGTTCAAGTTTATACTTTGGTTTTCTAAAACAGAATTTTTTCTATTTGCAAAAATAATGTGTTAAATTAATTAATTAGTTTTATTCTTAAAAAAAATAATAATAATAATCTATAAAAATGTAGTTGGTGAATAAAAAGGATGCAAGTTATAAATCCTTAGTGTTAATAATTAATATACAAACTCCATCGCAATAAAGTACATGGGCATTTGTCGGTTCGCTCCCGATGTGACATCGAAAGAAAGGGTGAAGGTTGTATATTTAGGGTTGGTATCATAATAAGTACACGAGCTCTTGTCGGAGGCGTGGCCGATGTGTCATCGAAAGAAAAGTGATACCGATTCCTAGCCTAATAATGTAAATAGAAATAATAATGTTGCAAAGTTAGAAACTAAATAGTAAAAGTTTCAATTTCTAAAACCACGGTATTTTTTTGAACTAAGGTTTGCAAAAGTATACAAGGCTTTTTCATCGAAAGTTCATACATTTTGATTAGTATTCTCCGGATGGGGTGTCAAAAGCCTTAGCACTTACCCGATGACGGTGGGATGCTAGAGAAGAAAGTCATTCATGAGACAAGTGAACCAACGATGTCTTAGCTAAAGAGGTTTTTGTTTGCTTTGAGTTGTGATTCTACTAAGTGATTAACATATTAGCCCAAAAAGGCCTATATGTAAAGCTTGGTCAGATTTCAACTATCTTAATATGTGGATTTAATGGTTTAAATTAATTGGAACACACACACTTAAATATATGATTTATGTCTGGAAGAAAAATTCACAAGTTGTAATTAGAAATAGTCTTAGCATCTTAGCTTGTAATTAACGGTGATCTTATTTTTAAGCTTAGCATGGGAAAAGTGAAAAATTGGGGATGATGAAGTTATCTTTTAGACACTTAATTGTGCTTTTTGTTCTATGACCCTAAAAGTTACCAATGTGGTAATGAAAACAATACATTATGTCTTTTGTAAATAAATAAGTTGTAGTTAGGTAGTTTATTATCAAGAAAAACCATAAAAAGAAAGAAAAAGATTTGAAAATGGGAAATCGGGTGTTTTATAACTTGTGACTTAGAAATTTTCCCAGCAAAAGTCTTTTCTACTTATTAAAAGATTAGTTTGGGGAAAATTTCTTAAGTATTTGGTTATAAGGCATGTGATATTGCGTGAGGACACATAATCGTTTAGTTTGGGGAATTTTGATATGTACAAAATACACATATCCGTTATTGCTTAAAAAGACCCAATTAAACCCAAAACACAGTGAAAAATGGCAAAAATATACTTGTTTTTGTGTTCTGTGTGTGCAGGTACGGATATATGAAAAATCACATGAAAACCGTCAAAAACGGGCAAACAAGGACATAAGAACGGAAGAGTGAACAAAAGCCGGAAGCAAAGCCAAGAAAAGTCAACCCTTAGTCAACAGTCAAAGGAAAGTCAAATAGTGGTCAACTACAAAAGACAAAACCCAAAAATAATCCACTTTAGTCCCTCAAGTATCCTAAAGTTACACAATTGGTCCTTGGGCTCTTAATAGGCCATTTTCCTAAAAAAACCCTACTCGGATAACATAAGCCCATAACAAAAGCCCAATTTACAAAACCATTAACCTTTCAATAAACCACAGGGACCATTCTTGCTTATTTTGAAAGTCGAAATATTACTTGGTCTTTTGATAATCAAAGAGAAGGACTAAAAATGCCATAAGCCCAAAGTTTAAATATTATTTACCCGTTTTCAGTTAAAACAAGCGGGAAAGTGTGGCACTATTCATCCATCGTCCCCATCTTTTACCCAGGGAAAATCAAGGGGCAAGTCTCAATCAAGGGTCAAAAAGGACAATTCAAGAACTCGTTAACAAGATGGCAGGGATAGGTCAGTCAAATCAAAGGATTTCATTAGCTCACTCTCAAGCTCAAGCTATGTGTGACGAGGAGAAAGCACAAAGGGACATGGGTTTTGCACTAAACGCACTCAGTAAACAAACAAAATTGAGTCTCAAACGGATTGCCACGCTGGCAATTCGTGTGAGCTCATTAGTGATCCAACGGTGGACAAGAAGGAATCAATGATTGAAGAATGATCAAGGGATGATGTTGATAGGCGCGTCTAACAGATTAGAGGCCTAGAAGGATCTATGAGTGCCTATAAAAGGGCCTCATTATCACACATTCAAAAAGGTAGTTTTTTTAGTAGCTTTTAGGTTTTAGCTTAATTTTAACTTCTAGCTTATATAATTTCTTTTCAATCTTTGTAATCTCTTTTTAGATAATGTAATCAAGTTTTTCATCAATGAAATTTAGTTTTATTCTTAAATATATTGTCATAAGCTCTTTCAAATTTACTTACAAGCTTTTATTTACCTATCAAATGTCAAGCTACTGTACCTATAAGCTCTCAACAGCTCTTATAAGTCTCTAAGCTCATGATTAGCTCAATTTGGACCTAATCATACTTAAATTCATTAAACCAGTAATTACTTTTGCAATTTGGATTTGAAAGCTTTTGGAAGGGAGATCAATAATGGAAGGATCTCCAAGGACAATCATTGGCTTATCTATGATAAACCAGAGCTTGTAGCAAAGCTCTAAGAGCATTCTAGCTTCTGTTAAGCTGAAGCTCAAGTAAGTTTCTCTTTTAAATTCCTTTTGTCTTTAATTTCTAGCATAAATAGTAGTTAAGGTACTTATTAGAATAAATCTGCTTATTTGCTTAAATTAGTTGCTTCTTTGTGCTTATTTCTCTTTACTAGTGCTTATTAGTTATATATCTTCATCTGTTTTTGCTTAAATAGATATAGATCATTAGTTTCTTATTTCTGTCATAAAAATCCATAAAAACCAAAAATATTAGTGTAATTTCTTAGATCTTGCATTCTAGCTTAATTCAGTAGTTAGATTATGTTATTTAAGTTAGTTATAATCTGTTAATCATCTGGTATTAAGGATTTAATTAGTAGATTTCATTTTAAGAAAATTTTCAAATCTGTCATAAGCTTTAAGGAGTGTTTGGTTTATCTTAGTTTGACTTCATAAAGTCAAAGGTTTTTGTGCAAAACAATTGAGTCAGCTTTGATTTCATTAATTATCATTAGGAAAAGAGATTTCATAAGCTAGTTTTTAAAAATGAGTAAATTAGGGCTTAATTTAGATGTCTCAGCACCAGGGTACTTGTATACCTTTTCTTTGTTAGTGAAAGCTTGATCCAAGCTTTCCTAGGCTTGGACTTGGATTGCATAGAGTTTATACACTCTATTTGAGTGCCTTTAGTGCAGTAGCAACCACTCTAGTTGCCTGCACTTGTGTTTTGTCCTTTGGTCATAAGCATCAGCAGTGGTAACTTAATTTACCACTGCTGTCATTTGAAGCTCCATTTTAGTTAAGAAATCTTAGGAGTTAGGACTTTAAATTCAAGTTAATACTAGATTAGACATAGCTTAATCTAATTAGAATCTCATTTTTCATTTCCTAGATCATTTACTTGGGTACATTAGCTTTTTAAAAGTCATAAAAAACTCAAAAAGCCAAAAACAGCAGTCTTAGATTCTTAGTTTTTAAATTTTAATTTTTAGCTTGTAGTAATTGCTTTTATGATTTAAATAAGTAGTCTATAAGGTGTTTGTTTAGTTTACAAAAGCTAGGATTCTTAAACTGCTTATTGAGCATTAGAGCTTATTTCAATTTTGTACTTTTCAAGTTAAAACCTGAGTTTACCTCTTTGTTCATCAATTTCAGTTGGCTTAAATTGTTTCTAGTGCAAAAAGCTTTTCAATCCTAGCTTAAGCATATCATAAGGAGTCTAGGACTTCTTTTATTTTTAAGTTTGAGCTTAAAATGAGCTTTTTACAGCTGAATAAGCATAACCAAGGGCAAAGCCCTACCTTCTGATATAGCAGCTTTGATAAGCTGTTTTTGAGCTTATTAGTTAGTTTCAGCTTATGTCATTTTTATTAAAATAGCTTAATGGTGTGTCCTCTTTAAGCCCTAGTATTCAGTTTTTCATAAAAGTCAAAAATTTAAAAAAGAGCAAAAAGGGGTTAACCACACTCGAACCCAAGACCCTCAGTTCACAAGCCATACGTTTTACCAAGTGTGCTACATTAGCTCATCCACTCACCTCTTGCACCATTAAATAAATAACCACGTTTTTATTTCCTTTTTAATTAATAAGCCGTAGCTATGTAGAGCTTATTTAGAGCTTATTAGTTAAGCTGCATTCTTGGTTTTATTTTTCCTAGCTTCTTAGTTGCTATTTAGACTTTCCCTGAATTTTTGGTAATTTTCCATTAAGTATTTTATTTTTTTATCATTTTTCTTGTCTTTTAATTTTCGAAAAGCATTTAAAAATAAAAAAAAGTTTAAAAAATTACAAAAAAATAGTTTTTAGGTTTATAAAAAATAGATTTAGTTTTACATTAGGAAAAATCATTTTCACCCTTTTTAGATTTAAATTTTCATTTTTAAGCTTTTAATTTTAAAAATAGAATTTTAATTTTTAAAATAGTTAAAAATAATTTTCTTAGTTTTTATAGTAATTTAGATTTTTCTAAGCTTAAAATTTATTTTTCCCAATTTTTAGGACTTTATTTGTTATTTTTTTTAGATTTAATTAGATTTAAATAGTTTTTAATTCATACAAAATTCAAAAATAATCAAAAAAATTTTTTGTCTTATTTTAGGTTTAGAAATTTAGTTTGCAATTTTAGACTTTAATTTTGATTACTTGCTTATTTGTCGCGTTTTATTTGTTTCCCGTTTAGTTATTTTAGTGCTTAATTGCATTAAATTGTTCATTTTTACTTGTTGCTCTTATTTGGTAGTTATAGATCATCAAATATCTTTGTTCTCATTCAAATATAATCCAAGCTTAAACGTGTTTCAAATTGCACAAGTCATTGGGGAAACGACCCGGGTTGATCTTTCTTACCGGTAATATACATCTTCTTCCTCCCTCTATCAAGTGCAAGAGAAGAACACTCGCATTCGCCAAGAAACGAAGTGTTATAGATTAATGATTTCTTCTATCTTCTTCTAGATCCAAACCTCTAGTTTTTTGATTATGTGTGATTGTGTAAATCCGGATAGTGTATAAATCCGAAAGTGTAGATTGTGTGTCAGTTAGTATTTTAGTCCTTAAAATACATTAGTGAAGGTGTAGATTGGTTCTAGCTAAGATTAAGACTCGACATTTAGCTTAGTGTTGGAAAATAAGATAAGCGACGTGTAAACAGTTTTCCCTCCTGAATGAAGCTTGTTGACATAGTAAAATCTCGAGTCGGATACTCGGGAAGTGGAGTAGGGCGAAGAAGAGCTTCATAGCTGAACCACTATAAATCTCGGTGTTGTGGTTTGATTGTTCTATCCCTTATCTCTTATCTTTTATTCACATTCCTTATTTATTGTTTGTGCTGTGATTGAATTTCAAGTAGTTAGATATATTGGCTGTTCATATCAGGTCATTATTTAACCTCGTACTTTTACTATTTATTTTAATTTCGCGTAAATTAACTTTTACGGGTAACCAGATAGGTTATACCCCTCCCTTCTAGTTTCCACACATATATGGATCATAATTGAATTAAGGAAGAACATGATGATGTGGATAATGAGCAAGAACGTGCTTTATTTGCTTCATTAGTCAATAATCTAAAATGTGAAGTTGAGAACTGTACTAAGGTCAATCGCGAAGCTTAGCAAGCGAATGCCTTATTGACAAAAGAGCTTGAGAGATATTGTAACAATTCGTATTTTTCAGGTCATTATTTAACCTCGTACTTTTACTATTTATTTTAATTTCGCGTAAATTAACTTTTACGGGTAACCAGATAGGTTATCTCGCGTACGTTGTAAATTAACTTATCAGGAAGGAGGTTTTAGTCCTTCTGTACGTCCAGTTGCGAATCTATGACACCTATACTATTCCTAGTATAATCCTTATGGTAGACTACAGACCATATTATAATTTAACTCCACCGATATGCACAAAGATCGGCGCTCACAAAGAAGAGTTACTACCTACGGTATTCTGCCCTCGAAATCTACCCCTAAGAACCCGTGATTCGACTTAACCTATAAACTCTAAAGACTTCCCCTTGGAAGCTTTCCAAACCCCAACTAGATCCCTAATAATCTAGGCTTCATCACTCGGATACAAGACATCCCTTACAACTCGATTGATTGAATGATAGATAGATGAACCAAGTCCTAACCTAACCTAGAGACTCGATTCTAATAGAAAGAGTATGAGAAAGAAGACCCTCGACTAATAACACACAAGTGTGGATTAGGTACTTGTGTGTCTCTCTTGCGGAGATGTGTTCTTTAATAGAATGATAGAGGAGAATATTAAGAACACAAGAGGTGTTAGACTTAGAGGATTAAAGAAGAGGAAAGAGATGAAAGAATGTTTGCAAGAGTTAAGGAATACAAAGGCAAAGAGGGGGTATTTATAAGCCAGGAACCTAAATGTGGGTAAAATGAATTCGCATGTGGCGCGCTGGCCGTGTGTCAGCGCGTGGCCAACGCGTCAGAAACCCGAAACCATTTTTTTGGGTTATTGGCTTTTTAACTACTCGCTCTTGTTAAACCCGCAATTATACTTTACGTTATGACCTTTCAATCATTCTTACACTCAAGGTCAACCAACTCAAATAGCCATTTGATAAAAGCATTTGTAAAGTATTTAAAAGCCTTTTGTTTGTCCGATATTGAAAAGAGAGAAAAATGATCAGATAAGGGTAGTTTAGGTATTCCTTAAATGTAACTAGCTTAGTTAGGATCTGACTAATGGTATGAAAAGCTAGTTAAGGTACAAGGGAATATTCCTAGAATATTCTTAACTTGGAGAGAAAGGGTGGATGTTATTAGGGGAAGATTTGAAATTTAAATTTCAACTGTATTAAGCACATGTTGGAGTAGAGGAAGAGATAAGGATTGGTTTTATGTGAGTTGGCATGATGTGATAGTGATGGGATGGAAATGATCCTCATGATCTTGTTTTAAATGAAGGGTAGAGATGAGATGTGAAGAGGTAAGTTGGATAGGTGAGGTGGCAAGATCAAGGATGGATAGGGAAGTGTGTTTGTTTAGAAGGAGAAGTGTGTTTATTTGTGATCTAAATTTCAATCCAAGGGAGGAGAAGAGAGTGAGGTAAGATGGATTGATAAAGTGGTATAATCAAGGGATAGGATGATAGAGAGAGTGTGTGTATGTGAGAGTGAAATTCAAATAGGTTTGAGAGGAAGATCATGAATAGGAGGTATGTGGTAGAGTATGTTTTAATGTGATGTGGAGGAGCCTATGTTGGAATGTTGGGGGACAAGAAGTACACTAGGGTATAATGGTGTAATATAATATGAGTTGTCCTATGTGGGTAAGACTAGGAGAATGTTAAATGAGGAGGGTTTGATCTAGGGAAGCTTTAGAAGGAGAACAATGAAGATGATGATGTTTATAGTGAAATCAAAGGATTGATCTAGGTTTATAATCACATTGCCAATAAGAGAGAAAAGAGTGGGCATATGTGATTATGGGATGGTTTTATAAAGGAGTGTTTAGAGTATGTGGAAGATATAATCATTTTTTAGGTAAGAAGGGTTTTGACAAATGATTAGGAAGGATGTGTTGTAGGAAGTATGGTATAGAAGTGGAGTATGGATAAGTGTGGGAGTTTTTAAGAACATCTTGTATGTGTGGGAGGACATGTGAGGAATACATGTGTGAGTTTGTAAATCATTTATAGGTAAGGTGGTAAGAAAAACTCAAAGCATGGTTAACCTCTAAATACCATAAACTCAATTAGTCACTTGGACTTAATCCATGATAATCAACAATGGATATGATCACTAATCATCTTGATGCAAACAAGCTAAGTGATTTTCATCTCAAGTAAAGCATATCCTATAACGGGAAAGGATGCGTTTACGTAAAGTGACGTTTGACTTAGTTTGACCAATAAGGGAGTAAAACCCGTTACGTGATTAGGAACAACGTAAATCCGGATTAAGGTCAAATGAATACTTTCGTTTGATGGTATTTTGAAAGTAAGTTCATACTAGGTTTAGAAAGAAGTTTTAGCCTTGGCTAGATGCGTTTGATAAAAGATTTGAGTTAACGTTTTGTTGAAAAACAAGAGGATTCGGTTTTGCTCGTCTCTAAGTTTAAAACTCATTTGGAGTGTTCCCAAATGATCAAATATCATGTACATACCTTTTTTGAAGTTTCTACATGTGTCGGGTAAGAGGAAAGACGACCAAACAACTTTCGTAAAAACAAAAGCTGTGAGTGGTGCGCTGGCCACGCGATGACGCGTTCCCAGTACACCAAGATCCACTTATTGATTCTTTGCTTAAGTTGTATATCTTCTTTTTTCCTTTCCGTGGCCTGGTGAATCAAGTAAAACGAAGTCCAGATGAAGGAGTTATGGCCAAAGTACTAAATAATCCTCTAAGGTCATCATATAAACTTGATTTCTTCTTTTGGCTTTGTTTCTTTACTTGATTATCTTCTAACGCATATATAAGGCGTGTTCCTATCTTTCAAGCTTTCGATAATGATTTTAAGTGTCTCTTAATATATATTTTCATCATCAAAATACAAAGGAGATCTTAGTCATCATTTTGCACCAACAAGGTCCACTAGAATTTCTTCTAGTTTGAGGTGTGTTGTATCTTGGTCGAGAAGAATTACTTCTTCTAGTTGGAGGTGTTTAAGACCCAGACTCGGTTTTGACAAATCCTAAACCATTCTTAAGAGATGATTTAGAGACGGTCTTTTGGTATTTTCAATGCCCTTTTGTATTAGTTTCTTCCTAACAATAACAAAATCCGATTGTGAAGACATAGGTTGGCTTAAATTGAGATCTACCACTTTTTGGCTGGTCGACGGATGTAGGTAAGGTGGATCCGTCTACCTTTATGGTGGATCCGTTACCTGCTAAAACTGCGGTGTACTTGACAAAGTGGACTTGCTTTGTTCACCTTGTCAACGCATCATTTTTATCAAATCCTAGACCTCCTTTACTCCTAGGTGACATTTTAATACTTAACAAATCATTTAGTGAATTAGCTCTTTGATCAAATTTAACAAATATAATGTGACAACCGTGGCTTGAGCAGGTTGGTCAAACCGTAGTGTTGACCTAAATATCTGTTCTATAAGTATGGGTTATGTGTTATATGTGTTTATACGTGTTTATATGTGTTTGTGTGGGATATCCCTTGAGATTGCATAATCCAATCCATTGAGGTGACTCGTTAATCTGGGGATTGGATTTTGTTGTTGGATTTTGTGGAAACTATTTCGTTACATTTGGTTGACAAGGAAATGTTTTGGTATTGAAGCGGTTTCGGGGGTGTGGCGTTAATTTGTAAGTAATTATACGCTATACGTATTTATGAGTTAGTATTATTAAGGATGAGATTAGGTTCTAGTAGTTAGGAATAAGGAAGGAAATGAAATTTCTATTTTTGGAATGTTAGGTTTATATAAAAAATGAGAAGTATTTATTTTTAAATGTCTAGTAATTGCGTTTACGCAAAAAGGTATGCTCAAATAGCTTAGTTTTTATAAAAACTTAAGATTAAACAAATAATTAAGTAATTGATTAAATAAATAAATTAAAATATTTTTTTAATTTTTTTTATACATGAATAGTAAAAAATGAATTTTAAAGGAAAAAGAAAGAAAAAAGGAATTTTAAAAGGAAACAAATACTAATTAGATCTTATCTATAATTAATTGGGGGCCTATAAATACAAAATAAAATCCCAAACACCTTCCCCCTTGGTATAACCGGTTGAACAAGAGAGAAAAGAGGAGAAAAAAAATTAGAGTTTTTGCTTTTGTGAAGAAATCAAACTTTAAGGTAAGTTTTAATTAATCATTGTTAGTTATTAATCTTTAAACATGTAATAATTAATATGGTAGATAATTAGGGTTCATTAAAATCTATAATTAATGATGTTTAATCGTATTATAATGATTAGGGTTTAATTATAAGCTTATGGATGTAATTGGTTAGACTTAATTCGTGTTAGAATTTGATTTAAGATTGTGGCAGAATTAGGGTTGTGTTGTTCGGCCATTATCTCAATGATGGTAAAAGCTTATGTCGAGTTTCCGGTGCCTATAACGTAGCTCAGAGAGTCTAGTTTTCAGAACATCTATCCTCTAAGGTTTATGAGGTATGGAAGTCATTCAAACGTTAGTTGCAAGAAAAGTTGTCAAAACAGTAAATACGGGTCAGATTTGGGTCTGATTTAGGGGAGTAAAACCCCTACTTAAAATTATAATTAGGATTAGCCCTTTTATTGAAGTCAAGTTCTATGTGTCTATTAAACTTCCATAAATTTTTAGCCTCTGATTTGGAATCTAAGTATGGTTTTTAGGTCCAAACGTTTTAGTGTGCAATCAGATCCGAATTAAGACTATTTTGAAGTTTGATTTTCTTAGGAGTACTTGTGCATGTAAATGGCTCTTGGAAATCATGAGGTAGTTAATATACTCATAAATGAACATAGGTGATTTTTAGTATGAATTATGGAGTTCAGTAAATAGAGGTTTTGAGTACGTTAAGTCATGTTAAAATTCTGCAGTTTTGAACACTTTGTGACTAACTAGTGAAACTTGTTAATGAAGTGGTTAAAGTTGGGTATGGTGTCGGGGTGACCCATGAGGGTAATTAAACATCTTAGACATCCATCATATGATTGTTACATGTGCATTAAGCTTTTGGCTTAGTAGCGTGTAACACGAGTTATTTTGTTGTTTAGATTTGTGCTAGTTGTTTGTGAAGCTTTTTGTTGGAATCTTTTAAAAAGCTAAGCAAATGTGAGTTTCATAGCCCCTTTTTCTCATGTTATTTTGGGGTGAGAATGATGCTTGTCTTGTTGTCGTGTTAAAATATTTTTAAGCTTGCTGTAGTTATGTGTATTGGATCGGATGAGTACGCCTACTCAGTGTTGTGATATGGGATCGGATGAGTACGCCTACTCAGTGTTGTGATATGGGATCGGATGGGTACGCCTACCTAGTGTATGATATGTTTGGTATTGTGGATCCCAATATGCAAAATGAGGTTTGACGGTGGTAAGACTGTATGAGCTAATATGAGGCCATGTAGCGCACATATGTAGTTGATATGATTGTGCATCGTGGGCACGTTCCATCCCGTTGTTGTTATCTGTTGTCATGAATTGTTTTGGTAATTATAGCAGCTAATTTAAAGTTTATTTTAGATATTGTTGTATGTCATAAACCTATGATTCTCGCTCAACTTTATGTTGACATTTTAAGATATTTTCAGGTGAGTATATGCGTGCTAAGATAGAGCAATGTGGGCTTGAAGAGACCGTAGGTACTTGGAGTTATTTATGCTTTCTGTTTGAATAATTTGTGTTTGCAAATCGTTTGGATTATGTTGTGCATGTCATTTATTGAGAGACCCTCTTTCATTCATAAAAGACACCGTTAGGTTTTGGGTATTGTTATGACACTTTGTATCTTTGCTTTACTTTAGTTTTCATTTTAGTATTCTCTATATAGACACCATGTGTTGTGATGATATCCATTCTTATTTACGCCTTGCGCTTCCGCCTTGGCAGGGTGTGACAGATTGGTATCAGAGCCTATGGTTATAGAGAACTAGGTGGTTGAGCCTAGACTATAGCTTAAGGGTCCATCATATAGTTGCATTTTAGGGCATAAGTGTTTGCGTACGTATATACCGTATGTTCCCGCTACCTAAAAGCTTTGAAATTCTTTCTATTTTGAATTACTACTATATAATATGAAATATATACTTTTTCATTATAGGGATCTAATAGTATATACCGCTTTGTTATTGTTTTAGTCATGTTTTCCCCTACCCCTAGGAGATATCGTTGAGAGATTGTTTACCTCACTAGACTCGCAGAGTTGGGTAACTTTTAAGAGAGAAAAGTCAAACCTAAGCGAGGCCCAACATAAGTTTATTTCGTTTTCTATCTTGATGCGTTGCTATAATCAAGGATTGCTTTTATATTTTGGGTCACGATGTGACTTCTGTTTCGTTTGGTTGATTGGGATTTTATGGTTCGTTAGATGGATTATCATGTTTGAGTTATATTTGGATTATTATTAAGTGCTATGTGGTAGATGTGTGTTATCATTGAGATGTGTGGTCTTGGAAGTAAGTACACGTGTGAAAAAGGTGCAATTATAATTATGGTCGCGAACATAATTATAAAGGCAACACACACGTGGACTTATGACTTTGATTGCATTGATCATTGTTGCTTGTATGTATTATGTAAGGATGTAAGTCTGGATAGTTGTGTAGATGGTAGTGTAGATGTGATGTGAGATCCTGTTGAGGATGGTTGTGTGGTTAGAGAATTCCTCTCTTAACCGATTGGGCGATTATATTAGGTTGGGTTGCGTAGATGGTAAGGTTCCCTTTCATCTATCGTTTGCGGATACATCGGATACCTGTTGGTATTGTCGTCGCGATTCTTAAGTTGGTTCGTTAGCTCGTTGTTCGTTGAGATATCCAACGCTCGTGTTGGTATTCTAGGGTGTTATCATAGAACTGGTGTTCTATGTTCTCCGTTTGGCGTTTTGATTGTTTTCCTTTGTCTAAAGGTGACGATACTTTTTGGTTTGGTTCTAAGACCGTTGGTATGGATGAGTCCTTATGGTTTGTTTGGTTTGCAAGAGTTCTTGTCGTGTTCGTTTTCAAGTAAATTAATATTCTGGTATTGGAATTCTTAAGGTATTTTGGAGTCTATTTTGCTATCATGATGTTTTTTTCTCGGTTGTTTGTTCGGATTTCCTAAGTCTAAGCTTAGCATCCCTTCATCGTACTTTGTTAGTAAGGATACCTGATTTTTTTCCTATTCGAAATCTCGATGTATATTGGTTGTTCAGAATCTGCTCTTTCGATTATAGGCGCGTTTCGTTAGTTCTTTTGTTGCATTGATTACTCATATGAGTATCAAACGTTTCTTCTAAACGCTAATTGTTCCTAACATATTAGTGTGGATTAGTACTCCTTTGGTTGTATATCCCTTGGTTTTCGTAACCCGTTGGCGAAGTGTTAGTGTCGATGCTTTTAGGTTTGCTCTCTTGAGAGTTATTCTAGATAAGACGTTACGTTTTCTTTTGGGTACGTAGCGTCTTGCATTAGTTTTCTCGTACGAGTTCGTTTGATTTTATTTTGAGTATATGGTTTGATATGTGAGAAATCACATATCTTTATTATATCCAAAATGGCCCTTAAATGATCAAAATGTGCAAAAATATGGTTATATTTGAGTATTTTGTTGTTTGTGTATGTGTAGGTACGGATAATGCAAATATCACAAGAAAACGGTCAAAGCCGGATAAACACGAACACAAGAATGGAAAGAGTGCACAAGAGCCGGGAGTTTGATAGCAAAAAGGTCATCAAAAGTCAACCCTTGGTCAACCATTGGTCAACTCATAAAAGACAAAATCCTCAAAATAACCAAAATGCCCTAAATGTTAAACCAAATTTCATTAAAGGTCCTAAACCCTAACATCGTTAGTCTTTTAGACTAACGGTCGTTAAATATCCATGTATAACCAAATTTCTATAAGCTTGCTTAAGCTTGGGTAATAATTGGTTTGAATCAGAGTTATAGCTGGACCTAGGGGTGTTAGGTTAGATGGCCGGGTCAAATAAAGATATAAAAAGAAAAGAAAAAGGGCGAGAAAGCCCGTTTTTACTGTTCATCTCCTTCTTCATTTTACCCCACCTCAAAATCAAAGGGTAAATCATAATTGAATACGTGGGACATAGATTCGAGTACCAAGCTCTTATGTGGCAAAAGAAGACGTCTCAAAGCCTCCTATGGCTAGAATTGACAAAGGAGGGACCACACGAAGATGCAATGAAAATACCAAAGGAGGGGAATTTTTGCATCTAAACTTTAGTTAAAGAAGCACAAGTACTCTGACACACGGAATGCCACGCTGGCAATCCGTGTGCTCACTTATTTGATCCAACGGCTTAAACAAAGGATCCAATGATTGGCATTAAAGGAAGGGACGAGATCAAAAGCCAAGAGAGCATGTATTCAGACCTAGAAGCTTCTTCATCTCCTATAAATAGAGATCGCTCCTCACTCACAGAGATATCTTTTAAGTATCTAGCTTATCTAGGAGTAGTTATGGAGAGTAGCTTTTAATTAGCTTATGTAATTTTTAAATCGTTTTTTAGCTTGTTTTTTAGCTTATAGATTTTACTTTAAGATACTTACTTTATGCTATCTAATCAGTTGCATATTATTAATAAAATGTTTGCTTTTAATATTGATCTATTTGTCACTTAAATATCGTTTAGTCGTTTGAATTTTCTAGTTAAGTGTAAAGCATATAAGTTATATCTCTTATGTATAGATGCAAGTATGGTGCAAGGCATGGTCTAGGAGTCAAAGCAAGGTCCAAGGGATGGTCTCTTAGTCTTAGGTATGGCCATAGTCAAAGTATGCTAGGTATGGTTAGGACATGATGAAGGTATGGCTAGAATTAATGAAGTATGGTGCACTTTGACCAAATGAAAGGGTTTTATCATATCACTTGAATACATGGCCAAAATTTCGGCATATATAAGATGTACATGATATATTTTGCAACTTTTATGTATTGGGTATAAAAGTGGGTATTTGTTGAAGCGTAGAAAAGTTTTGGTGGTTCCGGGAGTGCCTAAACGTAATTTATCGCGAAACGAAATCAATTTACGTAACCATTAAAAATAAAATAAACAAAGTTAATAATTATACTCAAAATAATTACTTAACACTTGCTTGATGCACATATTTATTTGTTTGGTGCCCGTTTACGTTGATTGTTGATTTTTAGTTCACGCGATTTAACGTATCGATTAAAATTAAAAGCGAACGCGTATGAAAAAAAAAGAAAAGAAAAAAAAATATAGTGAATTTAAATAGCATTATAAATGACCTGAAAATACGGAATGTTACAGCAGTACTAACTAAAGTTAGTACTGTCCATAGCCTTTTGTTCTTTTAAATCAACTTTAAAGTACATTTTTGAGTTTATGAGTCTAAGTCTTAAGGTCCTTGTAGGTTAAATCTTTTTTTTTGTAAGGATTAATGGTTAAGTTCTGCTTATTTGGTTAATCTAGCTTAAGATAGCTTCTAGTTGTTCAAATTGCTCTAATTACTCTTACTTTGGTCTTTTAATACTGTAGAAACAAAACTCTAATCCTGCACTTTGGGTTTGGACACTTAAGTGTCATTTGCATCAGATAAGAAAAACAAACAAAGTCATTTTTCAATTTTAATTTTCAGTAGGTAAAAGTAGTTTTTAGCTTTTCAAATTACGTTTACAAGTAGCTTATATGTCACTCTACATTAGTTTAAACTTGTTTTTCAAAAATTAGCTTATTTTGATTTATGTTTTTAGCCTTAAAAATCTGCATTGTTCATTTTCAAAACCAAAAGTAACTAAGTGTTCTGAGTAAATCAACAATTTTCATTTAGCTTTTTCATTAAGTTCTAGTTTTTCAAAATAGTATTTAAAAGCTTTTTCTAGTAGCCCTTAGGTCTAAGTTTAAGCTGGTATGAGCCACTTTGCTTCAAGGTTTCATTTGCTTATAGAAATTTGAGCTCTAAGTTGCTTTAAGGACTGTTTGGTATGTTAATTGGTTTCGAGTGCTTATTAGAGTTTCTCAGCTTATAATTTGTTAATCTTGCTTATAATTCCCAAGCTTTACAAACGCACCCTCAAACCATTGGCACCAGATAGGGCTATCTATCAAGGTAGCCCAACCCTTTTCTCTTATACCCTTTTTCACTTTTCTTTTTAAATATAAGCCATAGCTTATAATTAGCTTAATAGAGCTTTTCGTTTCAGCTTCTTTCTAGTTAGCATTTTTATAAAATCCTGCATTACTTTTTACACTTTTAGTAATTTTTCCAGATTTTTAGAGTTAAGTTTACTATTTTTAATCATTTTTCTTTATTAAAAACTTTAAAAAATCATAAAAAATAGGAAAATAATAAAAAAAATAAATTTCTTTTTTATAAAATTTTCTTTTATCTTAATTTAGGTTTAGAAATTAAATTTGCGTTTGTAGGCTTAAATTTTAGTATACTTGCTTAAATGTCGCGTTTTCTAATTCCCGTTTACGTTTTATGCTTTCGTTTTTAATTGTCGTTACTAGTTTACTTGTTTTCGTGCATTTATTCGTTTTTATTAGTAGTTATAGAAACCAATTCAAAAATCTTTCAAACCATTCAAAACGCGCGATCACGGACGTTTCCGAATCTCAATTCACGCTTCGTTGGGGAATAACGACCCAGGAGGTCTTTGAGAACAACTTTGGTTAAAAGTTTGTTTCTCGAACCCGACGGAAAATACTTACTATACTATAATTTGTCTTATCCTTATATACTTATATATTATATTATATATATAGTGTGTTTGGAGACGGATCAAGTTTTTGGCGCCGTTGCCGGGGAAGCCGTGTTATGATTTTCGCGTTTCGTTCGAAGATTAGTGTTTTGAAGAACCTTCCCCGTGAAGTTATCGTTTTCTCCTTAAAAAAATACAAAAATATTTTATACTTCTATTCTTATTTTATCTTTTCTTTTAAAAATAAAATTAACCGTTTGTTAAATTGTCGTTACGGCTCACCTTTAGTTAACAAACTATAAGAGAAGTTTTAGGAGGGTCGATCCTACGAACATCGACCCGAAAGGAGAAGGTTTTTAAAACGCTTCGCGCTTACCAACTCCTCCGCTTTTTTGCGCGTTTTCTAAAGAGCTACCGTGCACTTTTAACTTTCGGTTACCAAAAATATTTTATTTCCTTATTTTAATTTCTTTTTCTTATGTATTATTTTGAAAATCCCAAAAATATTCTTCTCATCCTCTTATCTGTTTAATTCTTTCTCTTATCCTCTATTTGTTTAATTCTAATGTCGACATTCGAGCCACGTGAATGTTTTTGGTGTGGAGGTCCGATATACGGTATCGTTTGTCAACAATGTAATTGCGAAAGGTGTGGAGATAAACTTCAAAATGGATTTTGTCCGACATGCTATTCTGAAATTGGAAATTCATTCACTTATGATCCAAATCCTAATTTTGTCGATAATTCTTCAAATTTTTCTTACCCACCTCCACAACCCTCGACATACTCTTGTGATTTTTGTGGTAACAATCATTACTATGGTTCCGATTGTACATCACGAGTCCCGCTTGTCTATGAGCAGGAACCGTGTAACAATCAAAACTTTAGTGATAATTATTATCCACAAGATTCATGGAGTTTACCACAGCAATCTCCTTACTATGAAAACTGTGGGGGTCCTCACGAAAATTTTCAGTGTCAACCGATGAACCAAACTTTCTATAATTCTAATGCTTCCGGGTTTGACCAATTCCAACCCCCGCAGTATTCCATCGATCATCAAGAAGACCTTAACCAGCCAAGGACAAGTGATGTGCAAGATAGTTTGGATAAACTAGAAGAGTCACATAATGAAAGCAGACAGCTCAGAGAGAGCAAGAATTACTTGCCCAAAAACAAGCAGCTCAAGAAAAGGAACAACTTCTCGTTCAGGAACAACAGGAAGTTAAGAATATCGTAGAGCCAGAAGCTAAACGTCAAACTCGTATTACGCCGTGTTTAAAGAATTTTAGAATTATTATTCCTTCGAATAAAACGTCTCAAATTTCTTCGGTTAATGCAATCACACACGACTTACCAACCGAAGAACCTGAGGACTCTCTCATAATGGGGAACGAGCACCTTAGCACTATTCCAGAAATGGAAAAGTCTAGTGTTGAGGACCTTGTCCCAACCCCAAGTGAGTCTGAGGATTTTTTCGATAATGAAAGTGAGTGTGATATGCCCGTTAATGATGAATCTTCTCCGATTTTTACGACTTTCTCGAATCCTCTTTTTGATTCTAACGACAATTTCACCTCTAGTAATGACGAGTCACTTTCTAATGAGGATGTTCCGATGGGAAATTTCAAAATTTATTCGAACCCTCTTTTTGAGGATGAAGAAATCATTTCTACTAAGATAGATCCGCATTCCTTTAATGTCGAGTCTAATCTTATCGAATCTTTGCTTAATCATGATACTTTGATTGATTCTTCTCCTAAGTTTGATTATCTTCTCTAGGAGTTCTCCGATCCAATTCCACCGGGAATTAAGAAAGCCGACTTTGATCTAGAGGAAGAAATCCGTCTTGCTGAGAATTTGTCGTATGATAATTCATCTCCACGACCGCCGGAAGAACTTAATGTGGAAATTGCTGATACGATTGTCGAGTCTCTCTCTCCACCACTTATCCCCGTTGAGGATAGTGACTCTCATATGGAGGAGATCTACTTATTTCTTGCTTCGGATGACTTGATGCCACCGGGCATTGAGGACTACGATTATGACTCGGAAGGGGATATCCGTTTTCTTGAAGAATTGCTTAGCAATAATTCCTCTCCCCTTCCCGAAAATGAGTCATCTCACTTTAATCTTTATGATGATCCGTCATATCCTCGTCCTCCTCCGAAACCACCGGATGTTGAGATTTGCTTAAATTTTGAGCCCAATACGACCGTGAAGAACGATTTTGATGAGCTAAACGAAGATGATTCTTTTGACCCAGGGGGAGGTGAGATTGATGTTTTTGCAAATGTTGAAGATGACGATTCCTTCACATTCGTCATTCGAATTTTTCTACCATACCTTGCGGATTCACCTTTACTTCTCTCCTGCGGGAGTGAAGACACCATTTTTGACCCCGGCATCCCCACTTAGAGCCGGTGGCATCTCATCGGGATGGAACTTTCATTTGCTTTAATGTTTATCCAAACATTAATGAAAGCCCGATTGAGATTTTTTTTCTTTTCCATTTGCTCCCCCATGGACTACTTAATTCGGGGTCGAGTCAAGCTATATGACTCGGTTACAAAAAACAAAGCGCTTCGTGGGAGGCACCCCATGCTTATCTTTCTTACTTCTTTCTAATTTCTAATGTGATGTGAGGAGGCTTGTACTCTTCCGATTCTTGTTGTTTGTTGCTTGTGATTGTTTATAGGATGAACCAAAATTTATGAAGTCTCTCGTGTTCGGTGTTTTGTCCCGGTCCACTCGAGCTTCCCAGCCTTTGCTTGCCATTAGTTTGGGGAAATCCGATATCCTAAGATTATTATCGACTAACATTTATCTTTTAGCATACTTGATAAACGGCTTAAGATTTTTGTTTGATACTTTCTTCATGATTAGATTATGCATTCGACTTTTTGAGTTCTAGTATGGGGTTTTTAAGTCTTAGGCTAGGAAACATTGAGGACAATGTTTAATTTTAGTATGGGGTAGTATATCTTCGATATGATCTTACCTACCTTTGCCCGTTGTTCTCACGTACCCCGTTTTCCCACCAAAATTTAAAAAAATATGAAAAATTTAAAAATTTTCAAAGATAAAATAAGTGTTTTGTCACAATTTTGACTTTCCTGCTGGGTAGAATAAGAATAAATTTTGACCCGATCGAGCGTGTTGAGCTCTAGCTTGTTCCTTAACTTTTAGGCTAAGCGTTCGCGGAAATTCGCGAAGAACGAAAAATGATAGAGTTAAGTATGAGTGGGATGCTAAACAAGGATTAGTTGGAAATCTTAAGAGCTCATGTATGTAATTTGTGGCTTTTTCTCCCATAAGCTCTTAACCGGATTAATAATACGTGCTGTTTTTGGAGATTAAACTTAAATCAACAATTTTTATGTAGTATATAGCAAAAATTTTAGTCTTAGTTCAAACTTATACTTGAATTTTTCAAAAAGAAGTCTTCTCTATATAAAGTAAAAAAAATGATAAGTCCTTTCTTAGATATAAAGATAATATATAATATAAATAATATATATAGTATAACTTATAATAGTAAAAATATAATATATATATAATAAGTAGTATAAACCTGGCTGATAAAAGTTTACTACTTCTTGCCGGCTCACAACCGATGTGGTAGTCTTCTAAAGAAAGCCCATAGTAAGAATAAAAATCCGAGACTGATAAAAGTTTGCTGCATCTTGCCGGCTCACAACCGATGTTGCAGCCTTCTAAAAGGTCGAGGGTTATAATTGCATAAATGTTTAAAATTTAAGTGTGAATTAATAAATAGATCTCTTTTTGTTAAATTCAAATATGCTTTTGAACTTTGACTAATCTATTTTAAAGCTATGTATATATGGGAAACCTAAGAGTTTTTGAAACCTAAGGTCCGTGAGTCCCGATACTAGTCTCTGTGGGGTGTCAAAAGCCTCGTCACTTAGCCGCAAGGTTGGGATGTGCCGAGACGAAAGTCGCTACATGGGATGATCTCGCCTTCAAACTCAATATTCTCGGGTGGAACGTGAAGCATAGTATTTTTCTAAAACGTTGATCCACGGTTGAAATTCAAAATAGCACATTCATCTAAGATATGATAATTGTCGGGAGTGAAAAGTTCACAAGCTGCAAATATGAGTAGTGTTAGCATCTTAACTGATATTTAGCGGTGATTTCGTTTTAAGCTTGGTTTGGAGCAAGTGAAAAGTCGGGAACGATGAATTTATCCTATTTGGGGCATTCTCGGATCGAAATGCATCTTGTTCTATGATCCCTAATAGTTATGGAAGTAACGAAAGTCGGAATATTCTAGGTAATTATTAAAAAAAATGGAAAAAGTTTTGAAAAATGGAAAAATGGGGTGTTTTAAAGCTTGTGATTACTTAACTCTCCCAACAAAAGTCTTTGCTACTTTTCAAAGATTTAGTTTGGGGAAGTTCTGAGGTATTTGGTTTTAGAGCATATAATATTGCGTGAGAACACGACAATCACTTAGTTTGGGGAATTTTGATATGTGAGAAATCACATATCTTTATTATATCCAAAATGGCCCTTAAATGATCAAAATGTGCAAAAATATGCTTGTATTTGTGTATTTTGTTGTTTGTGTATGTGTAGGTACGGATAATGCAAATATCACAAGAAAACAGTCAAAGTTAGACAAACACGAACACAAGAATGAAAAGAGTGCCCAAGAGCCGAGAGTTTGATAGCAAAAAGGTCATCAAAAGTCAACCCTTGGTCAACCATTGGTCAACTCATAAAAGACAAATTCCTCAAAATAACCAAAATGCCCTAAATGTTAAACCAAATTTCATTAAAACTCCTAAACCCTAACACTGTTAGTCTTTTAGACTAACGGTCGTTAAATATCCATGTATAACCATTTACCCCATTTTACCAAAACCTATTACCCGGTCTAAGCCCATTTTCCCCATTTGAAATTACTCGGGCCGAAGTTAACTGAGTTTAAACTCAGTCAAGCCAACGGTTATAAAATTGGCGCGTAACTCTTTTAAGAGTTACTGTTCATCGCCCCTGACCCTAAGATAAACTAGGGTAAAATAAACTCAACCAAGGCTGTTAGAGATCCCTATCACCTTATCCCGCTCCTCTTAGTCACGCACACATCATGACATCCTTCTAGAAGTGCCATGTTGGCGATCCGTCACATCACACACATGATTAAATGGCCAAGATCAAAAGTTGTTGATATAATTGATGATTCAAAGGTGGGGATTTGTTCCTAGGGCTCTACTCAAATTTCACTCATAAAAGAAGCACACCAAAGGCACCTCAGCTCTCCTTATTTCACTATAAATAGAGATAGATAGTTAGATAGAAATTCGTCTCCAATTTATGCTTTAAAATTGGTTAACCACTTTATCTTTCATGTAATTTACTTTCCAGCAATTTAATTACCTTATTTCCTTTCCTGTATTGTAACCTTAATTTTCAATTAATAAAAAAAATCCAAAAATATTATCCATTTCCATTGTACTGTTTCATTCAATCTTCTCAAATTACTGTTTCAATCATTCATAGTTGTGTTCTACTGCTTCATTTGAGTTTTGCTTAAGCTGGTTTGAGCTTTTGGATTAGACGTTTAGAGTTCTCCTTTTGAATTTGAAGATTTGGAATTTGGTTTTGGTATTTGGATCTATAAGCTTGCTTAAGCTTGGGTAATAATTGGTTTGAATCAGAGTTATATGCTTAGTATCACTTGTTTGATTGTTTTGATTTTCTATTTTTTATTTGTGCTTGTTGAATCCTAGTTTTTAAGTTTGTGCTTTAAATTTGCTTAAATTCTATTTCTATTAGCATAATCTATTTTGCTGTTGTTCAAGCTTATTTGTTTGCTTAAATCTGCTCATTAGGTCTGCTAGTAGCTATCTACTATCTAGTATTTGCATTTTTCTCATTAAATTTGAAATTCATAAGCTGAAAATGGGATTAGCTTAATACTGTTTTATAAATTTAGAAGTTCTTTTATCACTATTGTTAATGCTTGTTGTACTTAGTTTTGTATTTTAAATTTTCATTTTAATAGCTTTTGATATAAATACCAGTTGAAAAAACCAAAAATAGTAGCATATGTCGGAGCTTATTATTCTGGCTATTTGATTGCCTAATTTATGTTTATAATATTTTTCATAAATTTGTGAATAAGCTGTTTAACATCAGTTCTTTGAAGTTTTACTTAATACATTTAACAGTTAAAATTACTAAAATGTTTTTTAAAGTGGAATGTTTTGTTTAACCTGTTTATTGGGTTAAATGGTCAAAACAACTTTAATGCTTTTTAGTCATATATAATTATTTTAAAAGTAGTCATAAAAGGTCAATTTGTTAAGTTTTTTAGTGTTAAATTTTTAAAAACCAAGGTGTTTAAACAAATTCAATCTTTTAATCTGTTAAGTATGTAGCTTATTTTAAGTTGCTTAATAGATTGTGCCTTTAGCTTATTGTGTTTTTGAGCTGTTTTTGTGTTCAAAAATGTGTTAAAAAGATTTGAAACAAAGCTCTAAAACCTGTAAGTTTGTTTTGAGTTTGTGCTATTCCTGTTAAAAAAAAGAAAGTGCTAAGTGTTGAAAATTTGAGAAAATGCTTTTTCAAATACTTATTATGGCTTATTATGAATTTAAAAATGCTTTTTGATTACTGATTATTGTTCTTTGAGGTCCAAATTGAATCTGTTTGAAGGTTAAAAGTTCATAGGGTTCTAGTTGTGTGCTTATTTTTAAGCTCAAAGGTGGTATTTGGTTAAAATTGAAAAAAGTTTTCTAAGTATTGAAAAATGAACAACAGCTTTTTCTTTAAGTTTTTAAGGGCTTATTTATGTTTAAAACTCTCTTTTGATTACTGATAATTATTGCTTATTGTTAGAGCTTTTTAGGGGTATAAGCTATTTAGCCATAAGGATCTGTTTAAGAGCTTATATTTAAGCTCAATAGTGACCCCTTGCTGTTTTCATTGACAATTTTGGTCAAAAGACCAATTGCTTATTTTAGCTTATCTGCTTATTTTCTTTTGCTTATTTAGGTTTAATACTCTTAAATATGTTTAGTTTAAGCCCATTTTAGCTATTCCTCTTAGGTAGAGCATAAATTGTAACAATTTGCATCAAAATTCTTAAGTTTTATAGCTTTAAAGTAACTTCAATTTTAGTCATATATAGCTTAAGCTCTTTGCTTATTTTTGTTTGTTCATGCTTATTAGGACTAGCCTATAAGTTTTTATAAGCCATTTTCTTTGCCTAGCTTATCTAAGTTAGAAAATAGCCTAGCAGTCTTAAGTTGAACTAGCAATATTAACTTAAAAGTTAGTACTGCTGAATTCATAAGCTCATTCTAGGCTTGTTGGGTTGCTTATTTTGTTCTTTGTTGCTTATTTAGTGTAGCTTATTATCTAATTTAGCTTATTTTTCTTTTTGGTTTGCTTATTTGAGCTTTAAAATGCCAACAGTAAGCATTTAGGTGGTTTAGTGTAGTTTGGGCTTATTCTGTCTTTCTTAGCTTATTTGTGAGCTTATTCGTTGTTTATAAAAAAGGTGTCTTTGTAAAAAGTGCTTATTTTTAAGTGTTCTCAAAAGTTGTAATAAAAAATGGCAAAAATAAAAAGACTTGGGATAGTGGGAAATCCCGGCTGAGCAAGACTCGAACCCAGGACCTCTACCACCATCAACCAAGATTTTTACCCAGCACACTCAACCATTATAAAAAATCAAAAAAATATAATTCTTTTTTAGAAAATTTTCTTTTAACATTTAGAACCTAGAAAAAATAGGTTTGCTTTCGTAGGGTTAAAATTGCAAAATTTTGATTTTTAAAGAACGGGATTGATTCACGTTCATATTTTTAGTGATTTTTAGCTTAAAACTCTTTCGTTTTTGGTCTAGTTTTCTTTGCCTTAACTTTTTAGTCAATTAAATCTTATAAAAACCAAAAAGATTGTTGTAGGACTTAATTTCAATAATCTAGGGTTCTTAGGTCCCATTTAGGATTCCCGATTTGCGTTTTTAGCTAAAATTTACCTTCCCTTAAGTGTTTTTAAAATTTTGCCTTATTTTTCTTGTAGTTTTAGAAAACCAATATCAATCTTATCCCATTCAAGCATCAATTATCAAAACGACTTTTGACTTTCAATTGCATTCCTTCTTGGGGTATAACGACCCCCGGGAAATCATACTCACTCCCGGGATTACTATAATTGTGAGATTTTTTTGATTCCTACCCTCCTATTTTTATATATTATATAAGTATTTTATATTTATATATTATATATTTTAAAAGGTGTAGATCAACCATCATCATGGGTCCTTGATAAGCAACACCGCTTCGGGTGGTAATACCCTTCAAATCTACCTTCGGGTTATTAATGGTATTACTCGGGAGTGTCCCTGAACCTGAAGTAGAAGCGGTATTGGAATTTACAAACTTGGAAAGCATGTCCGTTAAATTGGTCATTTGATTTTGCAATTTTTAATTTGGTCCTTGCATGTTTCACATAACTGCATCATTAGCCATGACGTAGTCTTTTCCAAAATCGGTCTTTGTCACACCTTATGTTTGAGGAGCCGGAGCTTGGTAAGGTGGAGCTTGGTGAACCGGAGGTTGATTAATCGGTGGTCGATAAATTTGGCTTTAGTTGTAATTAGTCCCCCGGTTTTGGTTGTAACGATTTTGGTTATCTCTTTAGTTTTGTTGAACGGGAGGAAAATCGGGAGGTCGAATTTGATTAGCAATCGGGGCTCGCCCCGGTATAAAGAAAAATCAAAACCCCGGGGGTTTATTTCCTTGATTGAAATTAGCAGCGGCGGCATGGGAAACATATTCTTGAATATTGTCACGATAAACGTTGCCATCGGTGGCGGGACAATTTCGATCAGAATGAGCTCCACCACAAGTAACACAACTTTCCTCGACCACTTTCACGGGAGCGAGAGCTTGGGTTTAGTTTTTCTTTTTGAGAAGCAAAGCTTTCACCATATCTTTAAGTTCGGCAACATCGGGAGAAATTCCGGGGGTGGAAGAGCTTGCATTTACTTTGGCAACAATCGGTTTGTTACGTGAATTACGAACTTTGGATTTGCTCTCGATGATTCTTAGGCAATCCCGAGGCATTTTATCCAAAAAATTACCACCCACGGCGGAATTCAATGAATCATTATCATAGAATTCAGAAGCAGTAATAGAAATTTATCGAGTTGATGTAACATCCAAAATCCATGATGTGGGCATGCCCAAAGAAGATCATTGAATCGGTCCCATGCCTCGTAGAAAGTTTCATCAAATCGATGTGAATCTAGGAATTCATTTTCGAAGATTTGTTTCTTAGAAGGAGGGAAGATTTGGTTGATGATTTTCAAAACAAGATCATCCCATGTAAGAATCGATCGAGGGGGTTCTTTTTCAAGCCAAATTCGGGCGGCACCCTCGAGGGAAAATGGGAAAAGCATAAGCTTTACCGACGTACTCGGGACGTTCAGGAACTTCATCGTAGAAGTGATCTTGTTGAAATAACGGATGTGAGCATGAGGGTCTTCTTTGTCATGTCCGAAGAATTGTTTGTTTTGAACGAGGGTAAGCAAACCGTGCTTAAGCTCAAAGTTGTCCGCGTGATCTCGAACAACGATTGCATCCTCGTAACCCCGTTGGTTCTTCGAGCAATTGATCCATATTATGAGTATCATCCATCATAACTAAAGAGCGCTTGATTTCAATTGGTTTAACCAAGATGTGAATATACAACAAAAGTCGGGTTGACTTGTTGTTGTTGACGGTTAGAATTACGAGATTGAGAACGAGTGTGCATGCACTAAAATGTAAAAAGAAATTTAAAAAAAAAATTGATTTTTTTTGGTTTTTTCAACATTGTACAATATATTTTAAATACGGACAATGAGATAAGACACTTAAACCTAATAATCAACTCGCTTCTCGGTAACTCTTCGAAGAAAAACGCACAAAGGAGTTTGTTTAACTTTCAAAGGTGAGCCGTACCTCGCGAGAGACACAAAAGGTAAGTTTTGTTTCTTTGGTTCGGGAACTTATTAATGGATAATACTTCAGTTGAAAGTATTATATGTTGGTGTTCTTTTACCAACTTGGTAAAAAAAAATTATTTCTTTTTATGGACAATGTTTTTATTCTTTTTTTTTGTTTTTCTTGTTTTTATATTATAATTATACTAATAAAAGAGAATGAAAAATATTTTTGTATTTTTATATATTTTTTTATAAAATAAACAAAATAACTTCACACGGAAGGGTCTTCAAACACAAATTTTCAAACGGCTTCAACAATCGTAAGCAATCCTCCCCGGCAGCGGCGCCAAAAACTGATCAAGATTGACTATACCTTTTAAAATATATAATATATAAATATAAAATAATTATATAAATATATAAATATATAAATATATAAATATAAGGGGGTAAGAATCAAAAAATCACAATTATAGTAATCCGGGAGTATGATTCCCGGGTCGTTTCCCCAACGAGGAATGCAATTGAAAGCCGAGAGTCGTTTTGATATCTATGCTTGAATGGAACAAGATTATGATTGGTTTTCTAAAACTACGAGAAAATTAAGGCAAAAACTTAAAAACACTTAAGGGAAGACAAATTTTAACTAAAAACGCAAAACGGGAATCCTAAACGGGACCTAAAAACCCTAAATTAACAAAATTAAGTCCTAAAATGATCTTTTTGGTTTTTATAAATCTTAAATGACTAAAAAGCTAGAACAAAGAAAACTAGACTAAAAACGAAGGAGATTTAAATTCTCTAGTAATAGAATTAAATTGATGTGTATTTTAGTAATTAAGAGAAACAACAAAAATCGAAAAATCCGGAAGAGCAAATATATTTGTCTTTTTGAATTTATTTATTAAACTTCTACTTATAGTAAAAAGAAAAAGAAAATTATATTTTTTACTTTTTATATATTTAATTTTTTTGTATTTTTTATTTTTTTTCAAAAGCGTAACTTTCGAAGAAGAAAGGTTCTCCAAATCACGATCGACAAATGCAAACGAAGGAATCTTAATCACAAATCCCCGGCAACGGCTCCAAAAATTTTATACGCGGTCCCGAACACACTCTATATATAATATATAATATATAAGTATATAAGGATTAGATCAAATAATAGTATAGTAAGTATTTTCCGTCGGGTTTTAGAAACGAACTTATAACCAAAGTTGTCTTAAAAAAACCTCTTGAGTCGTTTTCCCTCGACGAGGTCGTGGGTTCGAGCCCTGCTCACCTACGATTTCCCCTCTTCCCTTATTTTTAACTTTTTTTTGCAAAAACTTTAAAAAACAAAGTTGTAGAATAGCAGAAAACTAAGAGCTTTTGTAAATGAAACTTTTTTTAAAAATCATTATATAAGCTGAAAACAACTTATTGATATGACAGAAAGCATTTAACCCTTTTTAAGCTTTTCCTTAAAACTCACATTTACTAATAAGCTAAAATAAGCTAAGGACTAAACTAAATAAGCTACAACTATCCTATATTATCCTAATAAGCACAGATAAAGAAAAATTAAGCAAAGAATAAAAGCCATAAGGTGACAAATCATGAAAAAGTACTTTGGTGTATGACAGATTTCAAAACAAACAAAACAGCTACTTTGTGCTTAATTTTCATTAAGCTAATGGATCCTTATGGACTTGTAGCTTATACCATTTTAAAGACTAGATAAAAAGCTACTTAATACTATAAACAAATTGCATTTTGAAATTCAAATAAGCACTTAAAAAGCTAACTGAAAAGGCTACTTGTATAGATTAACTATGTTTTTGGTTTTTTAAGGAAAAGACTAAATAAGCTAAAACTGACCCTAATAAGCTATAAACTACTTAAAAATTATCCTAATAAGCTAGTTTGAACAGGAATTAAGCAAAAACTTAAGGACTTATAAGCTAAAAAATCTCAAATAAGCTATTTGGGAAGAAACTGTTAACCCAAACAGTCCCTTAAGGCAACTTTGAGCTTATTTTTCAATAAGCTAAAGGATCCTTATGGACTTTTGGCTTAAACCAGCTTAAACCTTGACCTATTAGCTACTTAAAACAACTTTTGAAAACTATTTTGAAAATCAAATGCTTAAGGAAAAAGCTTAATGAAAAAGCTGAAAATTCATTTTACTATACTTTTGGCTATTGAATAAAAAGACAAAAAGCAAAATTGCAGATCTAAAACAGGTATTCAAATAAGCTTTTTAAACTAAAATAAGCCCTAATTTATCTAGAATGGCCTAAAATCTATTTAACAATCCAACAAGGTTAGGCTTTGTAGTTTTTATGGCAAACTAACACCATTAACGGATCAGATGTCCTTTACCAGTAGGCCGTTTGCTCTGGGATAGGTAAAACTCTTTTTTTAAAAACATGGTGAGTTAATTACCAATAGTTTTTGTAAACTGTCAAGCCATCAACGTAATTGATTTATCTTTACCAAATACAGTTTACTTTGGACTATCCAATGCTTCATTTCCATAACATTGTTCATTGATAACCATATAGTTTTTAGCAAACAATCAGCATATCGTAACTATTTGGATTAGTTATTTACGATGAAACAGTTTGATCATGGACTAGCCAACTCTTAACCATGAAGCAAGGTGAGTTGAGAACCCTACAATTTTTGGTAAATTTTCAACCATAAACGGATTTGAGAAGTCTTTACCACAAGCCGTTTGCTTATGGAACTAGCGTTCCTTAAGCCTGTTAAGCAATGGTGAACTAATGACCAGTTGGTTGTGTGTTGTTAGCCAACACTCAAACCCTTCTCAATTCCATCAATCTTTTCCTTCAGGTTCTAACTCTGCAAGTATCTTCTTAATAAACCTGATCAACTCCAATGGCATAGTATTGTCTTCTTCAGACTTTAACTTCAATTTCAGCATTTGCATCAGTATTTCCTTTCTCAAAGGATACCTCTTTTCTACCAGCATGTGAATGATTAATCCTGTTTCAGTCACTAAGGTATGTACCCCTGAAGAACCATGCAGCTTCCAACTCACAATGTTCCAATCCTGCTGTGCACTCCAAAAATCATTTTCATCATCTGGATTGAACATAACCATCAGATCTCCCCAAAGGTTACTCTGTACCAGAAACCCTTTTATCAGGTAATCTCAACTTGGAAAATCTGTTCATTACCAGTTGATACACAGCATTCAAATCTTCTCTATCAAATATGGACAATACTCTCATCAAAGTGCTAAAATATCTCTTTTGTCCATTGCTTCTAATCACCACATTTTGATTAATCTCTTTCAATGGTTCAGGATGATCAGCTGTGGTTTAGTTTCCAAGACATTCTGTCTCCATACTTTGATATTGATATTTTCTGTCAGTATCACAAATCCACTTCTTTTTCTTCATCCGGAGCTATTGTTAAATGTACTCTTAAAGACTCATCAATCTCTTTGTCACCTATCATCTTCAGAGTTTTTGAATATATCTTCTTTTTCTTGACTTCATCTTCTTTCTAGTACCAAGTTTTCTTTTTCTAGTACTTTCTTCTTCCTTACTTTCCTTCTGAACTTCTTCTTTACTTTCTTCTTTGATCACTTCACTCTTAGATAAATCAACTCCTTTCTCATTCATCGATTTTGATCACCTTTCATCTTTAGCAGACCCAATAGAGATGTAAATCTCATCAGACCTCGTAATCTTCTCATACAAAGCTTTACTTCCTCAAACTTCTTGACTTTCAATTCATCATGCTTATAGTTTTCCTACATGCTTTAAGTAGGTCATCATTTGATTTCTGAGTTGATTCTTGGTTGGTGGTTTGTTCCTGATAGCTTCTGATCTCTGTTGAGCAAGAAATCTTCTTTGAGCAGCAATTGTGTCATGAAGGAACTTTGCTCTTTCTTCTATTGTAAATTGCTCTCTTTCTTGTTCTTGAAGCTTTTCAGCAAGAAGTCTATCTGCCTCAATCTTGCCTTTAATATCCATCAAAGTTTCTTATAAGAGCTTCATTGGCAGCTTTTTCTTCAGCTATTTTGTTTCTTTCCTCTTCTTCTTCCCACTCTTCTTGCATTTTCCTAGCCAACTCTTCATCACTTTCAAGCTGCTTAAACTTCTTCTCAGCTTGAGGAATATCATCAGATTCACTTTCAGATTCATCCTCCTCTTCAATCTTCTTCTTACCTTTGTCTTTTGGATCAATCTTTGGAAGAGGCTTTAGAGTTAGAAGTGATCTTTTAGAGGTAGGTCTAGGTCTGTCAGCTTCTTCAATATCTTTCAACTCTACTCCTATTTTCCTTTTTCTCTAAACAGCTTGGCTTTACTCAGTTTAAGAAGAACCTTAGCAATTGTTTTCATCATCTCCAAAGACTTTAAAGTATGTGTTTGAGTAGGTGTTTGAGTGGCTTGAGCAGCAATTTCTTCCTCAGTTTGATCTTCAGTACCTTTTCTTTGCCCATCAGTACTTTCAACTTTCTCTTCAGTACCTTCTCTTTGCTCTTCAGTACTTTCAATTTGCTCTTCAGTACCTTCAATATGTTCTTCAGTACCTTCATTGTGCTCTTCAGTACCTTCAATATGTTCATCAGTACTAATTTTGGATCCGTCAGTACTAACTATTGGTCTGTCAGTACTAACTTTCTCCTTGTCGGTACTAACTCCCTCCTTGTCGGTACTAAGTACATCTTCAGTACTAAGTCTAATCTCATCAATCTCCTTGTCTTCATCCACCATTTCTCTTGTCCTCCCCTCATCCTGAGCATTCTCTGTCTCCATATGATCAACTGAATCAATCTCCTTGTCTTCATCCACCATTTCTCTTGTCCTCCCCTCATCCTGAGCATTCTCTGTCTCCATATGATCAACTGAATCTTCAGGAATTGTATCAAACAGAGGATCTCTTTGAACTGATGATTCACCTTTAGCAACCTTCCTCCCTTGTTTGGATACAGACTCTTTGTGCACCCTATGTTTCTTTGAGAAGCTCTTGCTTGGGAATCTTTGCTTCAATGAGACACTTTTCAGCCATGCTCTATGATGTTTGATGACAGGTTTAGCTTGTTTCTTGAGCTTTGTGATCTGAGCCTTCAAGAGTTGTATTTCCTTGGCTTGATCTGAAACCTGTGCACATAGAGAGAGACAAAAAGATCATGAGACACTTTGAGAGTCATGTTTACCCTCATTCCCTCATACAGGGATTTATCACTGGAAGAAATGACCCCAAGATTTATCACCAAAGTTTCTAGGACAAAATCAGGAATAATTGGAGTGGGTGAAGTTCTTGGGACTTGGTCATCTGTTTCTTCAATAGGTACCTCACTAGTTTGAGCAGGAGATGAGTCAGTTTGTGGCTCATTAGGTACTTCACTAGTGGGAGCAGGAGAGGGTGTTGGTTGTGCTTCAATGTCCTATGTGAAGAAGCACCCTCATCCTGAGTTGGTTGTACAACATAAGGTGGCAAACAAAAAAGGGGGTTTTTTTGACTTTCCCTGAGAAATGCTTACCCTTCTTAACCATAAAAGAAAAAACTTTACTAGTTAAAGTATTTACAGGAAAGTGATCTAAAGGTACAGACACATTAGCTAGTTGTTTATCTAAAAAGATAGAAATAAAACGTGGGTACATTACAAACTTTTTCTTAGCATCTAGATGTCTAAGCATACCATCAAAAATTAATTTAGAAAAATTATACGTTTGATTAGATGTTAAACATATGACAGCAGTGGCAATGTTAGTAGGAATTTGATCCCAAGAGGTGCTTTTTGAGCTAAGACAATGATTAATTGTATGAAATAAAAACCTCCATTGGGGTGAAAACAAAGCTTTATTAAATGTTAACACTGTTAAATCCCCCTCATACCCCATTAGCTGTATAGCATCAAATATAGCCTGATTAGGTAATGAGTCTATCCCATCAGCATCATCAAAAAGAAGATCACTTCTTATTGATGCCTCAGAGATAGACACAGACTTGCCAGCTACTTTGGCAGTAATGTGCCTAACATTGTTGATTGTTTTGGACTTAGCAGACGTCCAAAACTGTTCAACAAATGTAGTAGATACAACAGGACTTACAGTGAGAGCATGATGAATGGAACTGCGCTTGAGAAAATCTATGATCTCGTGAAACTCTGCATTCCCTTCATACTTCTCCAAGAATGCGACCATGTTATGCTTTGGACATGAATCAAGAACAGCCATTGTACTTGAAAGAGAGATCGTCGTTAAGAGAGATATTAGGGCTTGTAAATGCGAATGTATTTTAGAGAGAGAATGCGTAAGGAACTGCGCAATTGAGATGGGTTTATATAGGTTTAGGAGACCTAATTTCAAGGAAACCGTTTCAATTTACACTTTGTACCCTTGGCGGTATTTTTCTTTAACACCTCTAAAGCGATACAAACTTTGCCTAGCGGTACTAAGTTTGCACTGTCGGTACTAACTTTGTCCAACCAAAGAATGAACAATGTAGGTATCAGGAGTGCTTCAGTACCATCAGTAACTCTTCTCAATGACTCTCTAAACTCTTTCAAACCTCTGGAAATGCATCATCTATGGTTAACATGTTTCTTTATACAAACTATACAACACAGCATATTGCCTCCCTTTAACCAATGCAGCTTATGGATTGATCATCCCAATAGTAACAACCAAGAACTGAAACCTGCTAACATCAAATGCCTTGGTGAGTAAATCAGCTACATTGTCATCAGTGTGGATTTTAAGCACCTGAATGAGTTTCTTTTCATAAGCATCTCTTATGAAATGGTGCCTAATAGCAATGTGCTTTGTTTTGGAATGATAAACTGGATTCTTTACAATGCAAATGGTGCTTTCATTATCAATGTAGATCTTTGTGTTCATGAAGTTGAACCCATAGTCTAACATTTGATTTTGAATCCACAAAACTTGCCCACAGCAGCTTGCAGCAGCAACATATTCTGCTTCTGTAGTAGAAGTAGCCACAATGGTCTGCTTCTTGCATTGCCAAGAAATGAGTCTCCTGCCAAGAAATTGACAACCTCCTATTGTAGATTTCCTGTCAAGATTTACTCCAGCATAATCACTATCTGAGTAGGATTCCAGGTCAAATGAAGACACTTTAGGATACCAAAGACCCAGTTTAGGTTTGCCCTTTAGGTACCTAAAAATTCTCTTGACAGCACTTAGATGGGAAGACTTTGGAGTGACCTGAAACCTAGAACAAGCACAGACTGCAAACATAATGTCAGGCCTAGAAGCAGTCAGATACATTAAAGAGCCAATCATGGACCTATAGAGATGAACATCCACATCACTGGCTTCCTCATCCTTGACTAAAGGCTTCTGAGTCTCAATTGGTGTACTAGCAGTCTTAACATTTGCAAAGTCAAACTTCTTCAGGATTTCTGCAACATACTTATCCTGACTAATAAAGATACCATCTTCCTTCTGTTTGACTTGTAATCCAAGAAAGAAAGTGAGCTCTCCCATTGAACTCATCTGAAATCTACTCTTCATTAATGCCTCAAACTCATCACACCAAGATTTCTTTGTAGACCCAAAGATGATATCATCCACATAGACTTGAACAAGTATGATATCATTTTTGTCCTTCTTTAGGAAGAGTGTTTTATCAATGGTTCCTCTTCTGTATCCATTCTTCAGCAAGAAAGTAGATAAAGTAGCATACCAGGCTCTGGGAGCTTGATGTAGCCCATAGAGAGCTTTTACAACCTTGTATACTTTCTTAGGATATTTAGGATCTAGAGCTTCTGAAATCTTCTTGGGTTCATGTTGAGACAGGAAACAAGCAAATAAACAATGATGAAAGTCCTTATGGTTAGTTCTCTTTTGCTTTTGAACATAGCTAACAAAAGCATGAGCTCCAGAACTTGTATTTACTTTGCTTCTTGTTTGTGCAAAAACCTCATCATAGTCTATCCCTTCCTCTTGCCTATGACCCTGAGCAACTAACATTGCTTTATTTCTGACAACAACTCCTCTTTCATCCTTCTTGTTTCGGTAAAACCCACTTTGTCCATAGTATTCTTCCTTAAGACAAATCTTTTAAGACCCAAAACTTTTGTATCTCAAACTGCAACAATTCTTCTTGCATAGCATCAACCCAGCTTTCATCTTCAAGAGCTTCTGAAATCTCCTTGGGTTCATGTTGAGATAGGAAACAAGCAAATAAACAATGATGAAAGTCATTATGGTTAGTTCTCTTTTGCTTTTGAACATAGCTAACAAAAGCATGAGCTCCAGAATCTTGTTATTGACTTTGCTTCTTGTTTGTTACTGCTGAGTTTGGATCTCCTAGAATAAGTGCTCTAGGATGAGTAGAGTGAATCTTGATGTTGGGATTAGGACTATATTCACACGTTATCCAAGTTTGTGAAGTCAGCCACTGCACCCTCATCATCATAAGATGAAGTAGTGAAAATACCATCAGTGGAATTTTGATAGATTTCCTCAAGTGGAGGTATTTCTAAATCATCTTCTTCAGAATGTGTTGGATCATCAAGAGAGAGTCCCTCATAAGGACTGGCAGTACTAACTAGTATGCTAGCAGTATTAAGTGGATTAGTACTGCTAGCTTTGGCTGGTGTGCTTAACGTACTAAAAAATGTTAGTTACTGCTAGGCTTAGCAGCTCCTTCTTTTATAACCAAGGTCTCAAACTTCTTCCTGAGAGCTTCAGCTTCCTGCATAAGCTTCCCTTTTCTTGGTTCCTTAATAAGTCTTTCAAGGTTCATCCCATAAAAGAATTGTTTTTCCTCTCCTTAGACTGCTTCTTATCATCTGTTGTTATGCTGGAGTTTATTTATTTGTGGAAGAATAAGAAAGGCTCCATATTGGCAGATTACAAACAAGTTCTTGTGCAGAGTCATCTCTTTGTCAGGAATCCCACATCCTTAATCTCTTCTGTACCTGCATGTGGTTAGCTTCTTGTGACCTGATAGTTAGTCTTGATTCTCTGAACTTATAGGGATGTTAATTCATTGGAATCAGTTAATATAATTAAGATCCAAAAGGACAGTTGGTCCTTTTCCTGCAACATTTTGGTTTGTTCTATAAGTAAGGTGATGTGCAAGGTTTTTCTTCTCAACTCTTTTGTTTCTAAATTGTATTCCCTAAAAGCCTTGCTTGGTAGAGAATACCTAACTAAATAACCTTCTTCTGATTTTTCAGCAAACTTTGCCAAAGGTGGTCTATTGGTATTCAAGTGGTTTCACATGGCACCCAAAAGGTCTTATATAAACTTATAATTGTATTCTTACCAGTTAAAAGTTATAAGGAGTTTTATTATGAGGTTGGTCACTAATACCCTTTTAGAACATTATACAAGCTGTCCTAATGCTTAGCCCAAATTAGTGTTTAGGTTAAAAAATGAATTTTGCAAGCATGGTCCTTGCAGCCTCAATAAGGGTCCTGTTCTTTCTCTCAGCAACTCCATTTTGTTATAGAGTTCTAGCATTACTATATTCCCTCTTGATCCCTTTTATCCCCACTGAATCATAACCTCCTTTGTTCTTAAAATTCTATTCCATTATCACTTCTAATGGTTTAACCTTTTGATTATATGGTTCTCGATCTGTTTATAAATCCTTAAGGATTGCACTAGTTTCCTCCTTAGTTCTTAAGAAAAATACCCAACTAAACCTGCTAAAATCATCAGTGATTACAAGGCAATAGGTCTTATGATTCAAGCTCCTTACAGATGTAGGTCTAAACAAATCCAAATGAAGAAGTTGTAGGGTTTGGCTAATAGAGCTTACTATTTTGGCCTTACAAGAGGCCTTGTGTTGCTTTCCTTTCTGACAAGCAACACAAGTGTGGTCATTTTGAAAAATCTTTGAAGGTAAACCTCTTACAAGGTTTCCTCACTAGGTTGTTAAGGTTTTTGAAATTTAATGGACCCAGCCTCCTAATATGCCATTTGTTAGATTATCAGTTGTGGGCCTTGCAATTTTGTCAAGCCAATCTTCTGTAGGAACAATGTTCTCTAAATTGAAACTGTACATGTTGTTTTGTCTAGGGATTTTAAGTAGTACTTGATTTTCATCAGGTAACTTAAATTCTAGAAGACAAAAACTTGACATTCAGAGTCAGTTAAACAGGAAACCTTGTTCTTTGTCACACATTTGTGACAAGGGAAAAGATTGAAAATGCTGAAGTTCTTTCACAAAGCACACATCCTCAAAATCTAACTTTCCAGTTTTTATTTTACCTTTACCAGTGATATAACCTTTACTACCTCCAAAAGCTACAGGGCCACCATTAAAGTCTTGAAATTCATCAAGGTAGGCCTTGTTCCCAGTCATGAGCCCTGGGTAACATTCACTAACAATAAATTCCTTTATTCTTTAGAGCCTCTATGTGATAATCATGCACATTAAAAGTAAAGAGATTAGTTTCTCTTAGGGGGTCCCAAAGCCTGTTTGGGCTGAGGTCTGCCTAGTGGATCTTTAAAAGTGTAATAATTTCCAAGGACCCGGATCTACTATTGTATTTGGATCCACCATGGTATATTTGTGGTCTCCAATTACAACCTGCTGAGGGCTTAACAACAGTTTCCCTTTTTCCCCAACAGTACTAACTGCATGTACCTTAGCAGTATTAACCTTTTGATTTGAAATTTTTTGTCTAAGTACTGTTGTCTTTTTGAAAGGCCTTGTTGGTGAATGAGTTTTGTGAAAAACATTTGCTGGTCTAACTCTATTCACAATTGGCTTAACAGTATTAACTTTCATGGCAGTATTGGTTAGTACTGTCTGTCTGTTAAAACTTTGTCTATCCAGTACTATAGGAATTTTTAGTACTGCTGCTCTAGCGTACTATTGGAATTATAACCTATTCTAGTTTAGTATGCTGATAGGACAAATTGATTTTATTTATTCATCTTGCACATTATTCCACACTTTTTTTATGTTCAGATTTTCTTGCCATCCTTTCTATAAAAAAATTCCACAATCTCTAATCAAATGATTAAGACTACCACATACAAAACATGCTCTTACAGCAAACCCATGCCCCAATTCTTTCTTATCAACTTTAGGTTTTTGACTATGTGTGTTTTGACTTTTAACATTTTCCCTAGGAGTTTTTACTTGCTGGTTAGCAAAACTAGGTGTTTCTTGTTGTTTTGTTGGTATATACACACACACTCATCATCACTATCTGATTCATACTCCTCAATGATAGGAGCATCAGACCAGACCTTAGGTTGACTTTCTACATTAGATTCAATGACAACTGGTTCAGACACTAATTCAGAGGGTTCTGTACTAATGTTAGATTCACAGGTATCACATTCACTTGATTGGGATTCAGATTCACTAGGTTGAGTCTGTTTTGGACCATATGTAAACTGAGAGTAATCTATTTCAAAAGTCCGGTCCAGTAGGCATATAATTCCCTGTCATGGGTGGGGGTACAGCATGCATTCCTTCTGCAAACCTATCATTCAAAGGTTGGTTTTCTAAATCACTCTCTTTATTCCTAAAAACACTCTGCAATACTTCATTTTCATACTTAATACCATATATCTGTGATCCCCATTACCAAGCCCAAACTTTCATTAGCACTCATTTGTGGTAATTTTGCAGTTTCCAAGATTCTAGAAGAATTATGCACATTTTTCACTATTAGCCATTTAAATCTTCTTTTCTTTTTGAGGCTTCTGCCAATATTTCTTATGGTATGTGAGAACATCTGTTTTATCATCTAAATCTATTTTCATAAACTTTATCTTTTGTTCATACCAAAGTTGTCCTTGTTGATGAGCAACTAACTGTGCTTCAACTTTCTTAAGACCTTGAGAATATGCCTTTATTTCAATGCTTGCATCACTAAGTTGTTCTCTTGAGGCTATCATAGACGTTTTTTTAAGACTTGCATAAGACTCTTTACACTTATTTTGAACATGAAATTACCTCTGTGTCTGAGTCTGAGCTGTTGCAAGCCATCAAAGCATAACTTATTCTATTGAATGATGTGACCAATCCACACCTTCTCCATCAACTGTCACCAATGCCTTAGAATCCTCCTTTTGTCCAGTTTTGCTCCCCTCCTTGTTTCTAGAATTCTATGCATCCCTCCTCCTGTTATCTTGAGTTCCCTTGAATCTACACTCTCTAGCAAAGTGACCTGTTTTGTGGTAATTGTAGCATTCCACTTTGGTTTTATCAAAGCCAACAGCCTCTTTTGCATCAAATTGTAGCTTTCTACCAGTCTTCTTGTAAAACTTTTTCATTCTCATTAAGATCATGGCCACTTGCCACTTCAAGTCTATTTCTTCAAGGTCATATTCATCAATCTGTTCCAAGTCCTCATGATCCAGTTGAGGGCAGCTAGATTGATTAGCAAGAAGTGAGTATGATGAAGTTTGTTCATACTTAGTGTTTTAACCAGAAAGATTGGACACAAATAAGCTTATGGTAATAACCTTCATTAGTACTGCTTGTGTTCTTAGAGACAAATGCTACATTTTGCGGGCTAGAGGATGATGCAGTAGAGCCTTTTATATCACTCTCAAAGACTCTTAGATTATTGTACAAAATTCATCAAAAACTGAAGAGTGTCACCACTGGTTTGGTTCTTCAGTATTAGGGAGACTTCCGTGAACAGGCAGACAGGTGGAGATTTTCGTAAAATTTTTTGTATTAGCATCCTCAGTAGATACACTGTCATGAATCTCTAGCTGACTTAGAAGACTTTGGAACCTGTCATAACCTTTGTGAAGCCCTTCTGTGTTGGATACAGAGAATCCTTCAAACTGTTGCTTCAAGATATACTTTTGCATCTTCTTGGATTCGTCATTTCCACCAAATCTAGATTTGATGGCATCCCACATTTCTTTTGCATCTGTCATCTTATGAAACTTAGCAAGATGATCTTCTGGTAGGGCCATAAGCAAGGTGGTCCTTGCTTTTCTCTCTCTTTCTCTGGCTACAATCTCTTCTGCAGTTCTAGGAGGCAAAACCTTAATTTGTCCTGATGTATCTATAGTGATTGATACAGGACCATTCCCATTTTGTATAACCTCCCAGATTGGATAATCTGTATGGGCCAAATAATGCTCCATTTTCATAGCCCAGATATCATATTCTCCCTTTTTGAGAATAGGTAGCTTGATGGTTGATACTGTATGAGGAGTTTGTTGGGTTGGTGTTTGTGATGATGGTGGAGGTGGTGGTGGTGGTGGAATTTCTTCTTGTGATGATGATGGCATCATGTTTAGTTTAGGAATATGAGAGTTTGATTTGATTGTTTTTCTTATTCAGAGTTTCTCACAGGCTCTGATACCACTTGTGAGTCCCTAAACGAATAGATCTTTGTAGCCTATGAAGGATGATAGCAAGATGTATATAATTCAAACTGACTATTATAGAAACACTGATCATGAATACTATATCATGTTGATGCGGAATTCAACACAAGTACTAAGAAACAATGTATAACTAAATAAAACTTCTATTAATCTGTTTGAACTATTAATTGATTACTAATTTTGAATTTCGATTATTAGTATGAGATATTTTGGAGGAGTGTCTATAACTATGCCAAGGGATCCTTCTTTTATAAACGAAGGATAAACCCTAACAGAAACAGGCTTACAAAAGCATTACTTATCTTTTCCTATTGATATCTCTACACTTCTCTCTTAAAACGGTACTAACTATTTTCTAACTAACGGTACTAACTAATCGATCAGTACTTACATTTTGTACTGTCGATACTAACTATAACTAACAGTACTAACTATTTGTACTGTCGGTACTAACTTACTAAAACATAAATCCTAACATTTCCATGTCAATTTGGCCGGCCTATGTTGTTGGGAATTTTAGAATTCATGAAGGAATGACATGTGAAAGATAAAGGACTTAAATTTTACGAGTTGCACAAGAAGGAAACAAGACCAAGATATGCTAAAGAAGGAAACAAGATCAAGATTAATGTTGATTGAAATTAACATTAATGTTGAAGATATAGATTAGTCAAACATTAATTAATGTTAATTAATTGATTAGTCAAACATTAATGTGATGATTAATGTTAATTAATTGATTAGTCAAACATTAATGTGTTGATTAATGTTAATTAATTAGTTTCCTAATTGTATTATGTTTTCTTTTGAAACAATAGGGACCAAATTGTTATTTTCACAAGTGTAAACTCTAATCCCTCTAGTATATAAAGAGGGGTAGGGGTCTTAGTTTAGAGGTACCTTTTTCCTTCACTCACATACATACGTGTAGTTTACACACATTTCCACCATTGTTGTAGCTTCAAGGTTGTAAAACTCCATCACTATTTTAGAGTGATCGTATTAATATATTGAGGCTTGTTTTGTTTACTTGTTCTTATAAGATATAAAGACTAGTTTCCGCATAGTCTTTGTATTGATCATTGCTTCAAAGATCTTTCAATAATTTCATTTCAACAAGTGGTATCAGAGCCTCGTTGAGAAGCTTTGATTGAGAAGAACACATTTCTACACATTTGGTGGTGGTGAAGAAGAAATGGCATGTGCATGAAATTAAAGGATACAAAATGTCTCTCTTGGTTGTGATACTAAAATTAATGATCTTAACAAACTTAATGATAATCTTGATAGACTTTATATTGATGTTATATTGAAAGTTCAAGCATATCAGGAATGACTTTAAAACATTAGAATCACAAAGAGGCATGGTATCAAATAATCAGTTAGCACTATGAGGAAAAAGATTAGGTTTTGCAAAGAGATTGGAAAATACGTCTATTGAGTTAAAAGATTATGGAAAAATAATGTGAGATAAATAAGGAAAAACAAGATTTGCAGCTTAAATTAGATAATTTTGGTCCTGGTTTAATAAATGGAAAGAATCTTCTAAAAACTTAGCTAAATTGATAGATAATTCTTTGTCTGTGAAATCAAAGCTAGGTTTGGGATACAAGGATTATACAGGGCCAAATGAAATTTATTATCCTGAAATGCAAAGTATTTTTGATCCAGAAGAAGCGAATGATAAAATTACTTTATTATCATGAAACATGCTTAGGTTTGTCATAGAAGGAGGAATGAATGCTGTCCCCCACCCATCACTGGATTTTCATGCCTTCCTCATACCAACCTGACATTGTGAATCAAAATGACATATGGTAAAATGTCTTGTGAGTCTCCTTTCCTGCTGATGAGTCTTTGCCTAAATACCTGCTGTGATTGAACCTAAAACAAGTGAAATGTCGTGTGTAAGTCTAAGTTAAGTGCTGGTATCACCTGAAGTTTATTCTCAATCTGTTTGTTCTTAAATAAAAAAATGTTAAGAAAACAGATAAACTTAGAAATACCAATAAGGACTCCTAGAGGTAATCAAAGAGGATGGGAATGGTATGATGGAATCAAAAGTTTGGAGATAATTTTGAGTTCAAAAATAAAGCTTGCGAGTTGTGTGGAGTTTTGATCACTTGCAGACCACCACCTGTAAACTTAAGAAAAGATGAATAAAACAGGAACAGGTTAAACCAATTATGGAAATAAGTCAAAGACATGTGAATCACAGCAACTTTGTTCAAATACACTTTCATAGAAAACATCTAATTACAATACAGATGTATTTATCAAGAATGTTAAGGGTACAGATATGATTCTTCTAAACAAAAAACATATGTGAATCCGGTTAAGGCCTTAGCGAAGTGGGTTTGGAAACACAAAACCAAGCTTTTTAGACACATGTATCCGATCGTATAGAGCATCAAAATAGTTTTAAACCTGATATGATTATGTAGATGGTCTATGGAAGATTCAGTCCGGGTTGGCTTGGGACTTCCAAAAGCACTAATCCTTTCTTGTCTTGTGTTTCCTGTATATTTAAAAAAAAAGATGTTTATGTGCTTGTTCGATTCATTCTGCTGGTTGGAAAATGTTTTCGCTACTTGTCTTATTCCTGCTTTACATGTTCCTGCTGGTTTCATCAAGGTTCCTAAGGATTGGTCAAATAGTGTGTGAATCTTGGAAGGGTTAGCAAAGTACGTCTGAGTTTATGGTAGCAAATACGTGTTGCAAGTTTGAGTGGTAAGATGGTAAGTTGGTGTTTGATCTTGAATATATGGGTTGGTAATGTACACAGCAGATAAGATAGAATGTGTTACATAGTATGGAGTAGTTACATGCAAATTTTGACTGAGTGAATGGTGGAGTTATTTTGGACATGATTTATATGGAAACCCTAATTCATAGGGATTTTGTTTATTCTTTGAATAACTTCCTTATATTCTGGTCTTGCTCACATGTTAAGTTGCCAGTTTTGTGGGTCACGTGTTACTGCTGCCAAAAGGATAGACGTGGAAAAGGTCAGCTCATGACTTATTATGAAATTCCTGCTGGTCATGTTAAAAGTTCCTGCTGGTACTCGTTTGTTGATCCTGCTGATTGCTATTCTCGATTCATGCTGCTCATAATTTATTTCTGCTGGTAACGATCATCGTTTCTGCTGGATATATTGTGTGTCTGCTGATCATTTTTCATTCCTGCTGGTATTACATTCCTACTGATTTGTTCCTATATTCCTGCTGGTATCTTTTTGTTGCTGCTGTTTGTTAGTATTCCTGCTGACTACGTGTTCGATTCCTGCTGGTCACGAGTTTATGGTTCCTGCTGTTCGGGTTATTATTGTTTCGTTAAAAAAAAAAAAAAAAAGCTACATTTGAGGGGAGGCTTATTATGAGTGGTTTGTTTCTATTTGAGAAGGGTTTGGGTGTTG
>BQNB010011384.1:45460-70047 GCA_026074375.1 Tanacetum coccineum | reverse complement strand
TTATACCAAAAAACCTCCGCGATACGATGATAGAGTAACCGCGAGATGGTAATAGACAACCGAAACCACCGACTACAAATGCCACCCAGACCAACAACCAATACCACGAACCGAAACTACCTGAAACCACCTAAACCAACAAGAGATGGTGGCGGATTCGGTAGATGACGACGGTGATAAAATCATGGTGGCGGCAGTTTGTGTATTAGGGTTTAGAGAGAGTAATAAAGTGTGACAACCATATTGATTCGGTTGAATTGGGATGCAAGCTGTGTGATACACATTGAAGTATTACCAAAGATAGATTCAACTTTCAACATTGCCAAATATAGATTTAATTTTCAACTTTTTAGCCAAGATGTTGAAAATTCAAGAAAATGGCAAATTCTCTTTATATGTAGTATAGATATAGATATCATTTGAGAAAAGGAAAAATTAGAAAAATTCTCTCTGCACACACTTAATTTACACGTGAAAAACGTTTTTATTTGATTCGATCTTTAAACATGACGTGAAAAGCTTATTAGTTTTGATTATCTACTAGCTTATTTTCGCTAAATAGTTTGAGCTTATTGTGTAATGTGGAAGAGAAAAAGTTATTAATAGTCTTGAGCTTAATTTTTGGTTCAAAAAGGTGAAGAAAAGGTGGAAAAAGTAACAAAGTCGCCTGTGTTGTTGTGTTTTGTAACCGTGAGGCGAGAATAGTGATTACACATCAGGCGAGTTCTAGTTTTCATCAGGCGATAATCAGCTTTGGAAATCAAGCGACAATCATTTTTTCACTCAGCCGAAAATCAAGTTGTCTATTAGGCGAGTTCTGTTATTCACTCGGGCGACAATCAGTTTGGATCTCAAGCGGTTATTCAGGCGAGTTCTGTTTGTCAAAACAGGCGAGAATCACTTTTATATCAGGCGAAGATCAAGTTTCCAATCAGGCGATAGTCATTTGTAAACCAGCGGGTTTCGAGTGTCGAGTTTAACGGCTTCGAATGGACTTTCGATAACATCAATAGCTTAGCGATTGTTGTACCATCATCTTAACGTGCTTCATTTTGCTTGATCATCACGAAACAAAACCGCGAACAATCTTAACCCTAAACCTACGTTGCATTAGTAAATAAGGAAGAAGACCAATATACGATTCCATGCATACGTAAATTAGCAAAGATAAAAACCAAGGTTCAAAAACAAGGAGGGTTCAAGCATACCTAAGGGCTCATAAAACTTTTGAAAGGGTTTAATAAGTATAAAGGGTCATAAAACTTTTGAAACGGTGTAATAAGATAGAAAGGTTCACTTTAAAAGGGTCAAAAGCAATTTTTAAGTATTCATAAAACCAGGGTTTATGATTGTTAAGCAATAGACCAGTGTTCGAAACACTCAGTGGGATTTTTTATTTATTTATCAGAATACATGGTTCTGTTTGACACATTATACCCTCGAAGTGATAATTACAGTACATTTCATCGTTCGTCCTTTTTACTCAACATTACCAATGGAAGCCAAGAAACTAGTTGGGTGAGTTAGAGTTAATTAATCGAGTGTTACGGATTTTTTCATCATGTATTGGGATACTTGGGATCAAATGAGTCTCGCATCGTATAAAGCAAAGTGTGAAAATTTTGAGAAAGAAAACGAACAATTGCGGATCAAGGTTGCTTCTCTTTATGATAATGACAGACAATATACGAAAAAGATTTAAAAACAAGAGGATTCACTTGACACGATGAGTGGTCAATTAGTTGAGTTGAATAACACTGTTAAGATTAAACAAACGACAATTTCAAAGCTAAAAAAATGTCTGCGTAAAAAGGAGTCTAAAAATGAGCATCTCAAGTCTAAATTTGTTGATTTTACAACGGTTCAAAATCTTCGAGTGAAAGTTGAGGAATTTAAGAGTGTAAATGAAAGTTTGAATTTATCGGTTAAACAGCTATCTAAGGCACTCGCACTTGCAGAAGCGACTTTGAGAGAAAGGGATAAAATGATTTCCGCTCAGTGTAAGAAAATAGGATTGTTAGAAGAACAATCTAAGACATTTCATGAGGTAAAATATGTGTTTGATTTAGAAATAGTTCATGAAACACAAGATAACTCAGACAAGGATTTGATTTCGAGTTTGCAAACACAATTAAAAGAAACTGCTGAATTGGTTGTACTATTTTCAGATGAAAAATATTTTGCTTTAAAAGAAATTGAAAGCTTAAAAGTTGAAATAAAAAGTTTGCAAACTAAAAATAACATTCTAAGATCTAAAGAATCTGAGTTGTTAGAAAAGATTGATCAAATGAAATCTCAAGTTTTGAAACTTTTTGAAAAACTTCTGAAACTTAATGAAGAGATGAAACATCAAATCATTATTTTTGAAGAAGATAAACGAATGTTTTTGGCTAAAAATGATTTTTTTTTTAAAAGTGTCTACTTCGGTGCAAAAAGAGTATAATGATTTGTTGGCTTCAAATGATGTTTTAAAACAAAGACTTGCAACAAAGTTCAAGTTTTTAAACACATGATACTTCTTTTGAGAAAATGATTGAAATGATCGAGAAAGAATACGAATCAAACGTTTCAAAGATTTTCATTACAAGTTCAACGTTTGAGACTAAAAATTTGGAACTTGTAAAGGAAATGGGGGATAATGTAAAATGTTTTGATGAAGAGAAAAAGATGTTTGAGACAACTATTTCAAAGTTGAAAAAGGTTTTAGTACAACGAGTCAAAGATTTTGATGATGTCAAAATAGAACTTTCAAGAAGAATTGATAAATTTGAGACGTATTTTGCAAATCTTGAAAAACAAAATGCTTTATTAAAATCACAGTTGGCATCTCAAAAATACGCTTCGTTGCAAAAGGATAACAATGATTTGAGAACATCATATAATATGTTGAAAGAGAAATATGAAACTTCTTGTAAAAAAACTTGAAAAAGAGAACGATGATTTAAAAATGCATTACAAAAGATTGTTTGATTCCATAAAACCATAAAAAGGTTGTTTCTCATGTTTTCACAAAATCAATTCCACAAGTTAATGTTTCGGAAAATATTTATATGGGTAAATATTCAAAATCATTTTCGAGAAAGGTTTCTCAGTTTACTACTTATTCTTTACAAAAAGGTAAGAGATGTTCCAAGAACCTACATTCAAATGGAATATTTACTTCTCAAAATCATTTTCATAAGTCATATAATTCTGATTTTAAAACACCTCCATCTCGAGCTTCAAGTCCAAAACAAGTGTGGAAAAGTAAGGAAAACATTTCAAACGGCTTAAGTATTCTAAGGATGAAATGTTTTCAATGCGTAAAAGAGATTATTCAATTTTCAAGAATGTGAAAGATGTAAGGTTTCCATTCATTTCGAAAAAAAAAATCACAATGAAACACCGAGTTTCAACAATAAATGGAAATCTTTGTCTTCCTTAAAGGTTAAAACATCGAATGAAACACCAGGTTTCAAAAAGATGTTCACACCTTTGAGAAGTTTTAAAACTCCTAATGAAACATCAAGGTTATATAAGTCAAAAATAGGCAAATGGGAAGAGTTTTAAGTCTCCGTTGGTTCCAAGAAAGTTATTTCAAAATGAAACATCGGGTTTCAAATCTTCTTGGAATTCAACTTCTATAAATCAAATCGATGCAACTTACATTTGGTTCTCCAAATATGATAAACCCATTAGCAACGTGCTTAAGTGGGTACCAAAAGTTGTTGTTTAATTTGATAGGAACTTCCAAAATTTTCTTTCAGCTAAAGAAAATTAGAAAATACAAAAAGATTTTCTTTTCTATAAAATTTTAGAAAATACAAAAAGATATTTTTTTATATGAAACTTTAGAAAAGACAAAAAGATATTTTTTTATATGAATTTTGGTTTATATTATGGCTTTCATACATATTCAGTATGAAACCCGAGCTTAATATGATAGCTTGTGAACATTTCCATGCATAACCCGTGCATTAAAGAAAAGAAAATGTATGTTTCAGTGCATTTATCTTTGAAAAAGAAGAGAAGTCTTTTTTTACTTGAGTCATTGATAAATAATTTTTAAAATCTTTATGTGGTACTTAGAAGATAAAATCAAGTTGTCTAAAAAGTCAATGATCTCAAGAATGTTGAGTTACAACCGATTCAGAATTTTAAAATGTGTTACTTTCAAGATAAAAAAATTAAATTTTAAATGTCTTCAAATCGAGGTACTCGATGAGAAAGTGCTTAAAAGTTTTATGTGTATAAAGACTAAAATGACTCAAAAGTGCAAAAAGGGACTCTCTCATAAAGGTTTTAACAAAGATACGATATTTTTCAAGGGGGAGTGTTCGTACAATTTTGTTGAAAAGGTTTCAGAAAGTTAAGGAAATGGTAAATTGTTTTCATTTCATCTTAACATATCCGTATTTTTTTGCGTTTTAGCTTCGTGTTAAAAATATTTATCGGCATATGTTAAGGGGGAGTGTTAAGGGGAAGAAGAAAAGAGACTATGTGGCTCATTTTTATACCAAGAAATGGATAGATATTTAGGAGAGGTGCTTGTAAGCAGCTTACGATACTGTGGTGCTTGTCATGGAGGTGCTTGTTTGCAAAAAGATTAGTTAAAATGGGTCAAAATGAAAGAAAGTAGGTTACGGGTTCATTAGGCCTCATTTAGGGTTTTCAAGCTTGGATTTCAGGTACATTTGATTAGTAGTGATAGATATATGTTCACAAGACTTGTATTAAGGATTAATAACAAAAATTGATAGGTGGTTCGGGTTTAAAATGGGCGAAAATGAGTAAACGGGTCAAAAGTTCAAATTAGGGCACAATTAGGGTTTCTTGGATTTGATTTGCATATAGTTGAAATAAAATGATAAAATGATGATAGAATATGATTTATAATGTTGTAAATTAAGTTATTACAACTTAGTTGAGTGTTGGTTTGGTTTACAATAGATAAAAATCAAGAAACGAGTCATGGTTTAGAAGCTAGCTCAGTTTAGGGTTTAGGGTTTTGAATTAGGGTTTTGAGTGTAAAAATATGTATGAGAGCTTATGAGTAGAATAATTAGGGTTTATACATTGTATATTGAGTGTAGTAACTTGTACAAAAGTGGTGGTGAAGAAATTAGAATGAAAACGGAGGTAAAACAGCTATTTTGGATGTCATGCTTAATGACTTGTACATTGTACTTTTAAAGACTTATACCTTGACTTGGAGGGAGTTTATATTTCAAATGAGATGTTATATTACTTGTACATATGCCTAGCCACTCAAGTACTTATAAAAAAGTATTTGTTTCATTCTCACGGAGATTAAACGCATAACCTATCAACTTCTCATTTGCTAGTTTGTTGAGTTTCGTAGCTTTATGGACTAACGGTGTAATTATCTTGAAGAAAGAAGGGCTAAAGGTTGATAATGAAACAATAAGGACCAACGGTGTAAGTAACTTTGAGTTTGATGGACTGGAACAGTTAAAGATGAGTAATGAATAGTTTCAGGGTTGAGGGACTAAAATTGTTCAGGACGAAATGCTGCAAAGGAGTTTGAACTTTGTGGTTTTATATTCGTTTAAAAAATTAGTTTTAGGGCACCAAACTTAAAAATACAACTTCCCGCCAAAAACATAAAGCTTTCTTCAACCTTTACACCTGGTCCGCGATTTAACCCTACCTTAAACCGCTGTTCACAACCAACCTTAACCGTGGTATATAATGTAGTTAAACAGCTTCTTCCTCATACCCTAACCGCAGAATATGTGACTGATAAATCGTTTCTTGTTCAAATCCCAACCGTGGAATAACATGAGATAAACCGCTAAAATGATGCTAGATAAACCGTGGAGATAAAGCTCATAAACCGCGGGATATAAACGAGAACTTGTTAAACCGCTGCGATGGATCTTAAACCGCTATATGCAAGATAAACCGTTGCCACTTAGTACATAAACCGTGGACACTTTAAGTTAAACCACGGGAAGGGCGATTTAAATGATGACAACCCGCTGAAACAACCTTTTGTACCTTTGTCCTTTTCTACAAAAACCGCAAACCTTGTCTCTTTTCTTCCCTTTCTTAAACCGCGGTATTCATAACTTCACATAAGCCCAAAACCAAGTCAAAAAAAATAAGAAGTTTTGAAAGAGTAATAAGACATGAACATCAAAACCTAAATAAGCTATTACGTTTGCAAATAAGAAAGTACTTATTTTGAGTTTTTTTGAACGAGTTTACACAAATTGAAAAACTTAATAAGCCATGCTTAAGAACTTGAAAATAAGCTGAAATAAGCTAGGAAGACACACAACTAAGCCACACAAACTAGTAGGAGTTAAGAAAAAATAGTTTTGACTTGAAAATCTTTTAGCTTTTTCTATTTTAAACAACTAGGAACCTAAATAAGCAAAACAAAAAAACTGTGAAAATAAGCTTATATAAATAAGATGTTTAAACCCTTGTTAAGCTATGAGATCTTTTACCTAATAAGCTATAATGATATAACAATGAATAATACAAAGCTTTTAGACTAAATAAGTCCCTAAAAAATTAAGCCGATTCTAAATAAGCTAAATAAGCCTAATACACTAAACCCAAATAAGCCCTTATAAGCTTCAAATAAGCTGCCAAACCACAAAAAAAACCACGAAATCCCCCGGGCGAATGATACCACAAGTAAGACCTAAACTTACCCGATCTCACACACTTTTACACACATGATTTCGGATTAACAAGAAAGAAAAGAAAAATGGAAGATAGCTAGAGAGAATGGGGGAATAAACGCACTTAGTGAAAATGATAAAATGTGCTCAGCCACCCTCTCCTAACAAGCTAGGAGAGGGTTTTATACTTAGTAAATGGGTCGGCCCCTAATGGGCTCTTAACGGGCCTTTATGGGCCAAACAAGAGAACTAGTGGGCTTTAAGCTCGTAACTTAGGCCCAATTAGTGCTTTTTGTGGTTGTTTCTGTCACTTCCATGTTATACATCCCATTCAAGTCTCTGATTCATCATTTTACTAAAAACGTAGGCTAACAATTCATAATTGTTATTCCTTGACATATGTGTATTCAACACATCCTCTATTCCATTATCATTCAGGTTCTTCACATTAAGAGTCTCATTCCTTTTGCTTTTCCTTTGGTCTATATATATACTTATGATTTCCAACAACCTTAGTATATTTGTACCTTAGCTGACTATTATTTTCATTACCATAGTTCTTTTTGTTTTTCACTACCATAAAGCCATCCTCGTTACCATTCTTTTCACTGTTCCTAACCTACCTTTTCCTTTATATTCCCTTTTTCTACTGCATTTGTATCATTCTTCTTTCAAAACTTATCTCTATGACCAAACACTCCACACTTACTACAAATATCACGCTTTCAATCATATTCAAGTTTCACATGCTTAGTCATTTTTTGTATTTCTCATTGCATCCTTATACACTATTTCAATTTTTTCTAGTAACCCTTTGTTTGCATCCATTTCTACTAAAACCCTTGCATACCCTGCTCTCCCAACTCCTTTATGACACATAGAAGCGATCGTGGAATCCATCATTATTGGCCTCCCTAACCTACTGGCTAGAGTGCTAATGCCTCTAAGACTCCAAGCTTTTAAAGGAACATTAATCAATCTAGACCATATAGGGATTTTACAAGGATCCACTCTTTTAATGTTTACACTAGGATCCCATTCTGCACAAAAAGAGGCTTGTCATTCACCTTCCAAGGACTTTGATTGATTACATAATCCATTCCTTGCAAATTCCTAAACTTGAAAAAACATATCTCATTATTATCCACATGTATTTCCCCCAACCCATGCCTACTCCACATTCTTCTTAAGTTGTACCTTATTTGTGCAGGGGACAAACTCAACCTACAAAGTATCCACACATAGTAAATTGCTATTTACTGCATCCCTCTCTCACAAACTCTTCTTAAAAAATATCTACCTCATCTCCACTATCATTATGGCAGTTGGTACAAAAAAACAAGTTTTTATCTAACTCGTTATAAGTATTTCCAACCACCTTAGCAAAACTAGCAATAAGAACAGTATTAACCATAGAAGTAGCATAAGGAGCAAATTAACATGCTTACTCACATAATTAGCACCTTATTTAGCAATTAGCCTAGAGCTTGAGCTTTCATTCCTTACCAAAAAATCATCCTTAACCACGTCATTGGCACTATCACAATGCTCAATAGAGTGATTCAAATCTCTAGTACCATCATTATGCTTTTCCACACCTCCATTACCATCAATACATTCCCCAGACGAATCCTCAGTCTCTTTCTATAAAACCTCATCAACACCATTAACTCTTTTCACCACATCATCCCATAAACACTCATCATTCATACAATCATCTCACTATTAATCTTCTCATTACTATTCAACTTTTTATTGTTTAATTCACAAAATATGTTTTCATACTTATTAGGAATACAAAATTTTCTTTTGAAGCTTTCCTAGGCATGATTAATCCAATTAACTACTAAAAACAGTAAAGGAGTACCAATACAACAAAATCTCATAAAATTGAACTAATCTAAATTTGGCAGCAAAATTATCTAATTCAAATATTCTCAAAACAAAATGAAAAACACTAAAATCGATCTCAAAATGATCAGAATGAATTATAGAATCGATTAATCAGTATGAATTAGAAATCTACTAGAAAATGATTGAAAATGAAGGTTTAACGAGGGTTTTTTAATGGAGGATGAGTTTGTTAAGGGTAGAGAGTTTGTTTGAGGAGAGAGAAATTTCTTTTGAACAAAATGATCAATCTTTCATTAATGGAGTAGGTATGAATTTGATATACCATAACAACTCATGATACTAACCCCGTAAGCTGTTCACCTTTTGTATTATGCAGGGTGAAAGCCATAAAATACCTACAAACTTTCAAAATCGTCCTGACTTGACCAACGAACTAATTTTCGTCCCGACTAGACCAACGAGCATTCAAATATTGTTCTGATATCACCCATATCATACATTTTTACCGACACGTAGCAGTTGTCTTCCGGTTGTCTTTCTATTCAGCCATTCCACCCATGAAGTCAAAATGGGTCCCATTTTTTTTTCCTGCATAGGGCCCTGGTAACTCATCTTGTTAAAAATCGCCATCCTTTGAACACAAGATACAAACATATAACCTCCTCTTCATTAAACCACAACCTATAACCTCAACATATAACCTCTTCATTTCTATAAATAGCAGATTGCCACGTAGGTGGTGATGATTAGGCCAAATTTATCGCTAGTTGAACAAGACCCAAATCAGGATTGATGCTAGATTGGAGTTTAGTTGTGTTCATTGGGTTTGATTTGGGAATTAGGGTTTTAAAGGGTTGTCGGAGATTGGAAATACGGTGGTGGGAGTGGCGGAAGAGCGACGAAGAGAGGAGGGCCTTACCTTTTAATTGTTATGTGATGGTGGTTGGCCTTACAACACTAGCTTGCCTTTTTACCTTTCTGTGTCTTTGTTGATTATCAAAATTCAATGTTGTTTGAATCAAGATAAAAAAAAATTTGTTCACATTATTATTGGGACACCTCGCCTCTATGAAATAATTTGTTAACATAACAATACGTTATCGAGACACCTACTCGTAATCCCTGGTTTAGATAATAAGTAGCCAGAAAACTATTTTTTTAAGGTTGCAAGATAACAGTTGATCATTATTTTATTTGTTTAGTCCTTAACACCTAGACACAAACACTTTTTTATACAATCATGTGCTACACGCACACAATAAACCTATGGGTTGACTTTGGCATAGATAAAATGGGTTTAATAAAATGGGTGAGAAATGGTGAAGTGGGTTGTGTTTGGTTGATGATGATGGGTGGTGGTGAACAAAACCAATTGTAAATATCCCTAACTGTGGAGGTTTTTTGTTGTGAAGATGATGGTAATGGTGGTTTTGGTATGGACCAAATGGGGGAAGAAGAAAGATATAGGAAATTATGGACTAAAAATATAAGAAAAATAAAAATAAATACATAAATGACGTAGAAAATGTAGCCGGTCATATTGGTCATATTGTCACATAATAAACAAGTTCGTTGGTGTAGAGAGAACGAAAAATAGTTCATTGATGATGTCGGGACAATTTAGAAACTTTGTTGGTATTTTATGACATTGACCCTATTATGCACATAAGATGTTCGATAAAATGCTTCTGTTAAAATATTACTTAAAATGTGTTTTTAGTCAAACCCTTTTTTTATATGTTATGCACATATAGTGTTTAATGTTATGCCTCGCTGGTGAGATGATGAGTACAAAACGTTGAAAAATATGTTTATCAAGAAGTAGTCAACCTGCTGTCATTTTGAAGCATTATGATTCCTTGGAAAAAATAACACTCATGGTCCTTCTTTTAACTGGTGTTAAGTGGACTTTGTTATCATTTACACGTTAGCCATTTTAGCAAACAACCGCTGCATTGTCTATCCTTTATAATAACACATGTTTATAATTTAAAGTTTGTCGAATTTATGTACATTTTTATAAAAACATATACGTTTATATACCCTTTTATATACATTTTTATATATTCACTTTTATATATTTTTTATACGTTTTATTTATGTTTTTATATACGATTTTATATACGTTTGTAGCGTGGCATTCTTAAGGGTGAGATGGCTTTTTGAGTGTATGAGGTGGCATTTATTTTGATGACATGGCCTTTATTGCATGCTTATGTGGCTTTATGAGGTGTCATGTCTCTCTTTTTAGCGGAGGTTTTGCTAATCACAACTCTATAGGATGTGTTTGAAGCTTATCATTTTATAAAAACAGTATTAAATGAACTCATTATTTTCATATTTGTACATATTTAATTATTATAATTACAGAAGGTGTTGTTAAACATGGAATATATAAAGCTATAGTAGATAAGAAATGATCGAATGCTTATGGCTATGGTTTTGTATTAACGTAAGTAATAAGTTGCTAAATATTAGACTCTTGTTAAAGTCTTTACCCAAGAAGATGTAGCAAGGTGAAGATAACAGGGCTTCGGAACTTACTACCAATTTTTCGTTAATGGAGTAGGCATGAATTTAGTCATCTTATGTGCGGGTTAAAGTTAAACTGAGTTTTAATAGTTTGTATTATCTTTAGACAAGTTTAGTTCTTTCAAATCTTTGCAAGTTCAAGAGTTAATGAAATCATGCCACATTTTTAACTCTTATGTTCAATTAATTGTCGCATTTCTGCACCTATAAAAATCTGCGCCACTCTCTTGTATTGGGTGGTAAAGAATGGGAATAATGTGGATGTCTGCTATGACGTTTGCAGGTAGGAAAAGGAACGTGTGAGTAGCTCAAGATGTCAACCAATTCTGCTTCTAATTGCTTTCGTGGTATGTTCTTTTAGCTTCATTTGCTTGAGTAATTTCAACTAGTTTTCCAGTAGAATGCTTATAATGGCGACACTTTTACAAGATAAATGCTCGAATATCGTACTCCTTTTGTATCTGCCTTTCTTGCTATTATAAGTCAGAAATATAGGGTATAAGTAGATCAAAGTTATTGGCTCCGATAAACCAAATATTGCATATGATGCACCAACCAAACATTATAGTGACAAGTCTAAACACGCTCATAGCTAGTTATTAATAAGAAAGATACTAATAAAATTTTTTATGCTTACATGAATCATAAATATAAGATATAGCAATGGCTCGAAAGTCTGCATACTTCATTTCGATATCCACGTGTTTTTTTGTCGTACAAGAATTTAGGAAATATCATTGTTCCAATATTAAACATGCAATCCCAAAAGTTGCATCTTCTGCTTTTTGTGGTTGTTTCTGTCACTTCCATGTTATACATCCCATTCAAGTCTCTGATTAATCATGGTGCTAAAAACGTAGGCTAACAATTCATAATTGTTATTCCTTGACATATGTGTATTCAACACATCCTCTATTCCATTATCATTCAGGTTCTTCACATTAAGAGTCTCATTCCTTTTGCTTTTCCTTTGGTCTATATATATACTTATTATTTCCAACAACCTTAGTATATTTGTACCTTAGCTGACCATTATTTCCATTACCATAGTTCTTTTTGTTTTTCACTACCATAAAGCCATCCTCGTTACCATTCTTTTCACTGTTCCTGATCTACCTTTTCCTTTATATTCCCTTTTTCTACTGCATTTGTATCATTCTTCTTTCAAAACTTATCTCTATGACCAAACACTCCACACTTACTACAAATATCAGGCTTCCAATCATATTCAAGTTTCACATGCTTAGTCATTTTTTGTATTTCTCATTGCATCCTTATACACTATTTCAATTTTTTATAGTAACCCTTTGTTTGCATCCATTTCTACTAAAACCCTTGCATACCCTGCTCTCCCAACTCCTTTATGGCACATAGAAGCAGTCATGGAATCCATCATTATTGGCCTCCCTAACCTACTGGCTAGAGTGCTAATGCCTCTAAGACTCCAAGCTTTTAAAGGAACATTAATCAATCTAGACCATATAGGGATTTTACAAGGATCCACTCTTTTAATGTTTACACTAGGATCCCATTCTGCACAAAAAGAGGCTTGTCATTCACCTTCCAAGGACTTTGATTGATTACATAATCCATTCCTTGCAAATTCCTAAACTTGAAAAAACATATCTCATTATTATCCACATGTATTTCCCCCAACCCATGCCTACTCCACATTCTTCTTAAGTTGTACCTTATTTGTGCAGGTGGCAAACTCAACCTACAAAGTATCCACACACAGTAAATTGCTATTTACTGCATCCCTCTCTCACAAACTCTTCTTAAAAAATATCTACTTCGTCTCCACTATCATTATGGCAGTTGGTACAAAAAAACAAGTTTTTATCTAACTCGTTATAAGTATTTCCAACCACCTTAGCAAAACTAGCAATAAGAACAGTATTAACCATAGAAGTAGCATGAGGAGCAAATTAACATGCTTACTCACATAATCAGCACCTTATTTAGCAGTTAGCCTAGAGCTTGAGCTTTCATTCCTTACTAAAAAATCATCCTTAACCACATCATTGGCACCATCACAATGCTCAATAGAGTTATTCAAATCTCTAGTACCATCATTATGCTTTTCCACACCTCCATTACCATCAATACATTCCACAGACCAATCCTCAGTCTTGTACGACAAGACCATTTTGCCACTTTTATGGATTCTGCTTTCTTCATCACTCTTATTCTTTTTGTAACTTTATCATTAAAATAGGGTAATTAGTATAACTAACCAAAATGACAAATAAATTTTGACAAAATGGCAACAATTCTGTTTATGACAAACTAGTAATGAATCCTGCAAGATTTCTTGCGGACTGGTCTGCAAGAAAATCTTAAAACCTTGCGAGGTTTAGTTTTTTGCAGCGGATGTGGGATTCATATGGTGAAAGTGGCCTGACATGGGATTCTTGCAAGCTTTTTTGGTGCACAAATCTGAGCCTCATGAGGTAGCAAAGAATCTAGTGGGGTTGCTGGCTATTGTTGTTCATAAACCAGCTGTTTTTGGTTAACCAGTTGCCATTTTGGCTACTTGGATGACCAATTTCAGCATATACATAGAGGGATGACCCACCGAATAAGGTTTAACTGATTTGTTCTCTGTGTTTCACTGTTTTGTATGTCTATTTATTAGTAGACGTTTTTGTTTCTTTACTAGTTAGCATCATAACTGAAGGTGTACCATGCTATCTTGCACCTTTTATCCAACTACTCCAACTAGATAGCATAGCTTCTTGCCATGATTTCTGCCAATTTTTTCTGGAAATAATCCTTTGACATTTAACAAGTTGATAACCAGTTAATACGCAGCTGTATTATTGTGTGATAGATGTGTGTTAATATAACAATAATATGACCAAATCATATCAAGACCACCTACCTTATGGGCCTTATTTCGGCAAAGCCCCTACGATTTTGGTTACTTTCGTAAGACTAAGATCTATAACTACACCCGTTAAGCTCAAAGGGACACACTTCTTAATCTCACAACTTTGATAACAAGAGTTCTCAAAGGAAAGTATTCCCATATTGGACAGTTTTAGTACATTGTTCACGAAATACAAGTTAATGTGTGCTTTTACATGACCTTTGCGTTGGACGTTTTGTTGACTGCAAATTGTTCTGCTTTTAGGTTTGAGTTGGCAGCAGTGACCAGAGTAGCTCAAGATTTAGGCAGAATTTAAGATTTCTAGAGTTGTCGTTTGGACCTCTCAAGTAAAGATTTTGAGTTCATGATCTTATGATTCTCTGCATGGTGTTTCAAGATTCTTTCGGTTTAGTATGTCATTGCACATTTATAAGTGATAACCTTTTGGTAATGCTGGAAGGGAGATAAAGTATAATCTTTGAATGAACTTTGGTTAGGTAACTTCATGTTCGCCTGTTTGGATATCAATCTTCAGAAGGTAGCTCAGAGTCTTGGATGTTATTTCATCTGAGATGTTTAGTTATTGCTTCTATTGAATATATAAATGTGAAATCTTGTTGCAGGTGAGGTTCTGAGGTTATTTGCAGCAACTTGGGAGATCCAGACTATGAACAAGTTGTATGATGTTGCGTGTCCAAATTAATAAGATTTTAAAATTACACGAGTTTGTATTTAGTTGATAATCAGACCAGAATATCCATATTCATGACACATAGCTCTGATATTCTTCAAAAGTTTGTATAATTTCCACACAATTCCTCTTATTTGATGTGCGTGTACATGTTTCACATAATATTATTCTTTTTTTCTATACTAGCATACAACTCACTAAAGTAGCAATCTTTAATTTTTTTTCTTTGGTGTATTAACCATTTAAAGTTGCATTTCCTTACAAGGTTAAAAGCAAGTATCTGTTAACTACACGAATAAAGGAAAAGATATAATGGATCCTTACAAGTTACTATTATTTTTCATAGATGTGTTATGTGTGATATGACCCACCTATTTGTCCTTAATAAGCGGGAAGTTAAACATGTTGTTCCCAAAGCAACGAGGAGATAAAAGATACTAATCAGCTATGGAAATGAAACAAACAAGTTGATGAGTAATAGCTATCAAACAGTTTGCCAAATATAATAGTCAATATACATTTCATTAAACAGTTGATGTGTGTTACATGAAAAACTCATATATATAAAGTATAAACAACAGTAACATGGACTACCACGACCAGAAAACATCAAAAGCTCATATTAGTATAATAGATTTAAAACTAACTTAAATAATAATTAATATTGTTTTATTATAGTTTATTAAAACTTTGAATCATATGTTAATTGTTTTTTGCAAATCTTTGCTAAAATTTTGTTAATATATAACCTAAAAATTAAAGCTAATAATTAAAAAACTCAATATATTTCATCGATTTAATTGAATGTAAAATATATTATATGATCATACAACACTAAATATCAAATATATGAATTTTTTTTACATATTCTCTTATAAACATAAACCGCAGAATCAACAAAGATGCATAAACCGCAGTATTCAAAAATGCATAAACTGTAGTGTTCATCCCTAAACCGCAGTCTCCTTCCCTAAATCGCAGTATTCACCTTTCTTGCATATTCCGCAGTATTCAATCCATAAACCCAGATTTTTTCCAAAAAATAAGCAGTTTAGTCTTAAAATAAGTCACAAAACATACTATTATAAGCAAATAAATGGTTGTTTTCTCAAAAGCTCCAAGCTTTTTGTCCTAAAACTAAAAACCAAACGCACCCTTTATCTAAAGCCACGAACTAAAAAAACTTCAAATAAGCTTTTCAAAAAAACAGTTTGGTTGCCTAAAAACGTTACTAAACCATAGGACAACAAGCCAGAAACATAGAAGAGAGAAAGCTTCAAGCTTTTGAACCACATAAGCCAAAACCAACCAAAGCCGTGGGCTTTTAGCTTATAAATAAGCCACAAAAACACCAAAAATAAGCACCACACAAACACGAAACGCCCCCGGTTAGCTCTGATACCACTTGTAGCGCTCATGAACACCTTTTCGGGGGGACATGATTAATCAAAGGATACAAGATAAGACATAGTTTTTTAGTGAGAGAAAGTAGAGAGAGGGTGGAGAAAATTCTATGTGTTTATTAGCATTAGAATTAGAAAGATACACAAATGATTTCACCAACCCCCCTCATGGAGAGCCATGAGGGGTATTTATACTAGAAAGAAAAAAGCAAACTATTCCTAGTTTACATAAATAACCCTTGCATATCACGCGGTGTTAATGACTAATCCAATTCATGTGTACGACGCCAGCTTTACAAAATAGTAAGGCTAACATGTTAACTATGTGTTTTGGAAACATTTTCAAATACACTTAATAAAACTTTTAAAACTCTCGATATTGTTAAAAAAAATATTTAACAAACATTATATATATATATATATATATATATATATATATATATATATATATATATATATATATATATATATATATATATATATATGTATATTAACTGAATTATTAAAAGGGGGAAATCTTAGGGTTCACATATTCATTCTTCTTCCATTTCGTCTCGATTCTCTCATATCCTCTCAAAAACATAATCACCAAATTAATCTAATCAACTGCGTTTAGAATTTTCATCTTCCCCAAAAAAGGTATGTATGGGTCTTTAATCTTACTTTAAAATTTGGGTTTTGTATATTTAGGGGTTTGATTAAATTAACACTCTTTCTTGTTTTATATATTTACAGATGACATCTGAATCTCAACCATCCACTTTTTTGATAAAATATCATCGGGGTGGCTGATTCGTGTTAAAAACACTAGTCGGTAATATATAAGTATCTCCCATAAGATGTAAGAATCAAGTGAGGACAAGTGATAATTAATCTTTCGGATGTCGTATCCATGGCGATATTTGAATTGAGATTCACGTTTATGTTGTTCGTTTAATGCTTGATTATCATATATTTTTTGTTTTGATTTTAAACTAATGATGTAATAATAAGCTAAATTAAAACTAAGCAATACTAAGCAAATAGATCTCTCTCTCTCTCTCTCTCTCTCTCTCTATATATATATATATATATATATATATATATATATATATATACATATATATATATAAAGAAAATATGCTTGTCAAGTGAGATGAAAAGTTCCTTAAGTGTGACTGTAAGTTTATATTGATTAATTAATCCCCGTTTAATAAATTATTCTTTCACAACGTTGGTTTATTTTGAAAATAATCTTTTATCTAGGTATTAATTACTAGATTAATACCTAATTATTCTTGCGGCTTTTGCCCGCTCAAATAACCAAAACAACAATCTAAATAATCCGAAAACTATTAATCAACAAATCCCTTTTTTAATCCACACTTAATCACTTATCATTACTCACTTAACAAGCATATATAAAACTACTCACTAATCATCACAACTAAACTAGCATTAACAATCATAATTATTTTAAACTAATTAAACTAAATCTACTAAGTAAAGAGAAAGGAAGGAAAGTAGAACCCGAACGAAGCTACGAACACGAAATAACCTCCCGATTATATAAACTATTTAGAAAGGATATTTTATATGTCATCCAAATTAATATTAAAAAACCAACCACGTGTAAATAAAAAACCAATATAATAATGATAAACATTCATTATTATATACATTTTGTACTATATAACTATGTTTATCAAGTTTTTTTATTTTGTTTTTGTCCTAAATATAACTTAAATTATTTAAAAGTTATATTTTAAACAATATAACTATCATGATAAACATAGTTATATTTTAAATTATTTGCTTTATTTTTTTTTGTCCTAAATATAACTTTTAAGATATTTTATTTTAAATTATGTTTATTTAAATTGGTTGTAAATAAAAAACATTCATGTTTTTTGATAAAACATACATGTTTCATAAAAAAACATACATGTATCTCAATTAAAGTAACATACATGTTTCCTAAAAAACACCCTTTAATTGAAACCACAATTATAAAATATGTATGTAAATCGTGTTATTTATTATCAAAGAATAAATTGTATTTATTATCAAAGAATAAATCGCATCATTTATTTTAGGGAGTACAATCAATACACAATAAATCTGGAAATACATTCAATATCATTAATAATAAAAGAATAAGCGGTATCATTTATTTTAAGTAGTTTTAAAAGTGTTAATCTAAATTTGGATATGCAATCAATACAAAATACTCCGTATATCGTGTCATTTATTATAGGAGGTTTCAAATTTGAACAAAAATTGTGTTTATCTAAAATACCCAAAATATCCTTAGATAATAAACTGAATTAAATAAATGGAAAATAATTTATTAAATTCTGATTGGTCTAGAATAGTTCTGTAAAGTTTTGCACCTAAAATGAGTTTTCAATATAACACTTTACTATATATATATATATATATATATATATATATATATATAGATATTAATATCTATATTTCTATATTATATATATATATGATAGAGTAGGTATCCACGTGAGAAGTAATTAACTAAAAACTGGTGAGATGTTATATATATATATATATATATATATATATATATATATATATATATATGCCACGTCCCCAACCACGTAGACACTTAACCGATAACTTAAGGTTAAAACATATTGGGTAACATATGTAACCAGTTAACAATACATGAGTAACCTATTTGTAACCAAAAAAACAATAGTACCTTAGGTGAACATTTGGCCAAACTTTAGTAACTTTTTTGTGTATTAACCCTACTATGAAAATAGACACTTTTTAATCTAAAATAGACCCATTTTTTTACAGATTTTCTACAGCTTACAATTTACTTCCCAAAAACCAATTTCCGCAACTATGCACTTGACCAAAACATAACAAAACAATTTCATATCATAACTATAACTATTTCAAAATTGTTCATACATGTTCATGACCCATATCATCCAAAATGGGTAAGAATGGCTAATTACCCAAGACCCTTTTCGACCCGTTGCATATACTATAACCCAAAATAAGAAATGACTTAGACGCTTGACAAAAACATTACAAACCTTTTAACGACACTTGGGGTTTAATCTTAACTTGAGCTCGACATCTAATACTATGTACACACATCTAAGCCAATACACTTCCCTCTCTTCTATTTCATATTCAAAGGCCTTTATCCAACACTTATATGATCCGCGTTATCTACAAAAACATGATCAACTGTAACAATAAGCTTTCTCTTACTAAGTAACTGGATTATAACACATATTATACATCAATTATCACAAAGAATCATGAAACATCCACATATATTCCAAAATCTATAACCATTAAACGCTTGCATCACCATAATCTATAATCACAATTATCAAGCTATAACAATACATATCATAACATACTTACAAACACAATCGCGTACCTTGGGTTGTCTATAATCATTAGACAAACCCCCACTTTCGCCACACGATTTAACTATCCAAGTCTATAATACTTTCATAGTCATTAGGCTAAGGTCCTTATATCTTAACACCTTCATGCATAGTTACATAATATAATAATATAATAGTTTCAATACAACACATGTCATAATCATAGATATTTACCTTAACGCTTGCAACTATTCACAAACTTTTCCACATCCTAGGTCCCCATCATAGCCATTCATGTCACTTCTATCAAATCAATGGTTACAATTCACAAAGATAAACAACCTCAATCAATCTAAGTTATAATCATTTTATTAAAAAATACACTTAATTCATGAAATTTCACATAATATTCAAGTGTTTTAATGACAACGCGTCATTAGTATCACATCACTTTTTGAAAATTCTCCACTTCACACATAATTCTGCTAAAAACAACAAGTTCCTCCTCATTTTATCCTAATATTATCAACAATGACAACTTATCATCCAAAATTTTTACTAATTTGACTTTTTTAAAAGTCAAACTGGACACTTTTTCACATATCCTCTGTATGCACATAATATGAACTTAATGTTAAATTTTGTCACTACTTATCGAAAAGGTATTAATAATTTCAATTTCATACATTACTTAAACAACTTCCTTTTCAAATTTTAGGAATTAACAATTCATTTATGTTCTCAACTTTATGTACGACTTCATTTTAGGCATCTATCTTAAGATTTTACTCATAACTTATGTTTGTCATAAGTTCTGATTCACACTAATCTTATTTTATTATGAACATCTAACTTGTTTTAAACTGTTTTAATGTTGATGAAACCATTTCTACTCTTTGGCATGGAGCTTAAGGGTTGTATAAACTAGTTTAATTACTAGGTTTAGAGCTTTACTAGATTTTACAAGCTTATTAGATTATGAAGTTTACAACTTTATCATCTTTTTAGTTGAATAAAGTCTAAATAAAGAAGTAAACTTGGAGTTTTATTTAGTTTATATAATCGGGAGGTTATTTCGTGTTCGTAGCTTCGTTCGGGTTCTACTTTCCTTCCTTTCTCTTTACTTAGTAGATTTAGTTTAATTAGTTTAAAATAATTATGATTGTTAATGATAGTTTAGTTGTGATGATTCTAAGTCCTTCTCAGATACAAGACTTACTAAGAGCTTTATGTCATATAGTTATGAGCATTTGAAAAAGACTTACTAAGATACAAGACTTACTAGTAATTATTTTAAACTAATTATTTTAAAGCTTTTATATATATGTTATTTTAAAAGCTTTGAAAAAGATAAAAGCTTTATGTATATGTTAATGCTTTAAAATAAATATAAAAGCTTTAAAATAATTATGAGCATTTGAAAAAGATAAAAGCGTTATGTATATGTTAATGCTAGTTTAGTTGTGATGATTCTAAGTCCTTCTCAGATACAAGTCTTTTTCAACATAGCGGAACGCACTAGAAATTCTAAGTCCTTCTCAGATACAAAACACTTTTCTTGTCGTATAGTGCAAATCAAGATTGTTTATATGATTTGCCGTTCAAAAATAATATACTAATGACTAAACCTAATACTTGGGCTTGAGTTCCAGTAAGTATAACTCAAATACAAGTTCACTAAGAAAAACAACCAACTTACGGAATCACATCAAAAAATGTTCTACTAAATCCTAAGTTTGGGTTATATGTCACTTCTCCTTTGTAATCATTTCTTAGTCTTGTTAGATTGTATTGTAACACTTCAAGGGTAGTTCATCAATAACGTATTGTTTGAATCTTAAGTTTTTCTTTCAAAATCTATTCTGAATTTTTGGAATTCTTGCGGTTTATCAAACATGCAGGTCTTAAAAGTTTTGAGCTATTTAAGTTCGTAAATCAAGGTTGAATTATCAGCATAATTATCATGGATTATTGTCGTCATATCCAATGCCAGCATATGAGCTGTTCACTGCATCAGCAGAAAGATCATGCATTCTTAGCCGATACATACATATAAGACATAAGTTAGTTGTGTGCGTATTTTTGCATATTTTATCCCATACACATTCTCATTGCTCTAATTAAATACTTGTAGTATATTAACATGCGTGATTTTATGTATATTAAAGTGGGCAATGGCGAATCTACGAAATTCTGGGACGATATTTGGATTGGCAGCAAGCCTTTGAAGCTCTTATTTCCCCGTATTTATGCTCTTGATAATATTAAAGATGCGACAATCTGTATGAAGCTTAACGAGCCTAGCCTTGATAATAACTTCCGTCGCAGCATTAGAGGAGGAATCGAGCAGTCTCAGTTCAAGGAGCTTACGGACTTGCTCATTCCGATCGTGCTTAATCCGTGTCCTGATAGATGGTTCTGGTCTTTAGAGGGATCGGGGGAGTTTTCTGTCGCTTCTATTCGGAGATTTATTGATGATCAACGTCTCTTGACGATGGATTCTAAAACTCTTTGGATTAAAAGTGTCCCGATTAAGGTGAATATTCTAGCTTGGAAAATCAAATTGGAAGCGCTTCCTACGAGATTCAATATTTCGCGTAGAGGTATTGAGATCGATTCTATCCTTTGTCCCATTTGTGATAGGGGGGTTGAATCTACGAGACATATATTTTTTAGTTGTTGTTTAGTTAGACAAATTGCGCGCAAAATTTGTTCTTGGTGGGATATCGAATATTCGGATGTTAACTCCTTCACTGAATGGATCAACTGGATGGCCTCTTTACGTCTTCAGTCTAAAGTTAAGATGATGATCCAAGGTGTCTTTTTTGTGGTTTGGTGGCTTGTGTGGTCTTATCGAAACAAACTTCTATTCGAGGAGAAGAAACCTTCAAAGGCGATTATTTTTGATGATGTTGTTTCCATATCTTTTTATTGGTGTAAGTCTAGATGTAAAGCATCGTTCAGTTGGGATGATTGGCTTAAAAACCCTTCTTTGATTTCTCTGTAATTCTAGCTCCTTGCTAGTTTCTTAATAAAATCCGCTGTTCAAAAAAAAAAAGTCATATCAAATGCCAACATATGAGCTGTTCACTGCATCAGCAGAAAGATCATGCATTCTTAGCCGATACATACATATAAGATATAAGTTAGTTGTGTGCGTATTTTCGCATATTTTATCCCATACACATTCTCATTGCTTAATTAAATACTTGTAGTAACAAAGTGTGTGAGACAATATCATATCACCTGCTAACAGTTTCATAAGAACAAAAATGCAATGAGCAAAAGTACAATGAAGCGGGGAAAATGTACATTTAATAGTAAAGAGCGATCATCAGAGGGCGCAAAGCCTAGAGGTATGTAAATTAGCATATCAACAAAAATGTTATGGGGGTGTTTCTTTTCTTCTTAATGGTGAAGAAATGTGGGCCCAAACCCTTAATGTCTCTTAATTGGGAGACTCATTAAAACTACGGGGGTGTTTGATAGCCTTTGAATGGTGTAGTTCAGAGGGAAAATTTGAATCGGTCAGCGACGTAGTTGTTTGTTAGCAAATTCTCATACGTTGTATCATTCTAATTGGCTCTTAATCATTCTGGACGGTCGGCATGCTATGCCATTCAGCAACTATGTTATCTCAACATTGCCCAATTATACAACTTCATATCACATGGTCCATATGAATTAAAGTTTGACTATTTGTTAAATCCATCTCGGGTGTTGATCGGTTCAGTTATCGGGTTGTTCGGTTAGTTCGGTTAAATTTTTTTTTGGGTCAACCAGAAAATTAAACCGAACCGAAAACCGAATTTCACTCTTTATTTAAAAAAAATTAATAATTACATAAATATTTAGCAAAAAAAATTATTTCAAGCATAAAAAGTGTTTTTTATATTAGAATAAAATATTATTGGTATTTTTATATATATAAATATATATAAAAAGTATATATATTTATATGAATCCGGTTTTCGGTTTAGATTGCCAAACTCATATCCAACCCGAGAACCGAATTAGTCGCTCGGTTCGATTATTAGTTTGGTTCGGTTATGTTCAGTTTTGATTTTCGGTTTTTTGGTTTTTCTGCTCACCCCTACATCTCATTGTTTAACGTTGACACAACAAATTCTTAAATATTACATTATTCTTAAACAATAATTAAATTTTAAAATATAAGAAAAAAGATAGATAATCATATTTGTAAAGATAGGACATGAGAACATATTTCGATTTACAACAAAACTGATGACAAAACATAAGTGTTTATATTATTATTTTAATTAGCGTTTTTCTTATCTACGCACTTACGTCTAATAAAAGTAGTTTCTGATTATGCATGAGGTTAAAGTGGTAATTTTATGTTATTCAGATCCTTCATTCTAGCAAACAACCTATTTTTATTCAGAAGCAAGTTCACACAGAGCATGTGAATCATTCAGAATGATATATGATTCAACGCTAAATCATTTTATTTTACCAAACAACCTCACACCTTCCCTAATAAGTGGCTAATTAAGACCTCCATATGTTACCACTTAATTTAGTACACATGTGTGATGTAGTATCTCTAGATAGTAAGGGCATGTTTCTTTTCCACTTAATTAGTGGGCCCAAACCCTTAGTTCATCTTTAATTAGGTGTGTAAATAATTTGCCTTAAAAAAGAAAAACTACGATTAACCTAGTTCGGGCTACCTTCCATCCAATATAGTGATAGTGACTTGGTTCACAGACGCAGATTCATCGTGGTTGATAGGAAACTTTACTTCAGACGATCTTAGTCCGATATTGAATCCTGGGTGTCTTGGTTGTGGCAGTTGTCCAACGTCACTGCTTAACATTAACAATACTTTTGCCATATTTGGTCTTTGTTCGGCTTGTTCTTGAACACATAATAATCCGATATGTATGCATCTTAATACTTCATCTCTTGAAAATTCGGCTCCTACTGATTCATCTAATAGTTCTAAACAATTGCCTTCACTCCATAATTTCCATGTCTGAAAATTGATGTTTGGTTAGAAACACAGAATTTTGAAGAAGAAAAAAAAGAGCTAAATAAATGCGATTAATTAGCACTTACATGTCCAAGGAGGTTAAGTTGGTTATCTGCAAAGTAGAATCCTCTGTTCCTTTTGCCACTCACTATCTCGAGCAGTAAACCAAACATTCGTGCCAAACCAAAATCCGATATTTTGGGGTTCATTTCTTTATCTAGCAAAACATTATTAGTTTTAAGGTCTCGGTGAAT